>PVJI01011666.1:0-55023 GCA_004026765.1 Micronycteris hirsuta | reverse complement strand
TTTTCTGGCAGTTGTGGTTGTTTTGTGTTTTTAAACTTGTTGTTGTCCTTCTTTTCGTTGTGCGAGGAGGCACAGTGTATCTACCTATGCCTCTGTCTTGGCCAGAGGTCAATATAGAGTCTTTTAAAACATAATTAAGTTAAAATAATGTAATTGGGGTGAGCTCTAATACCATATGGTTGATGTATGTATAAGAAGAGGAGGTTAGGACCCCGACATGCACAGAGGAAGATCTTGTGAAGTCACAGGCCATCTATAATCCATAGAGAGAGGGCTCAGAAGACACCACCCTTGCTAACACTTTGATCTCAGACTCCTGACCTCCAGAACTGTGAGACAATAAATTTCTGTTGTTTAAACTCCCCAATCCCAGATTATGGCAGTTTGTTATGACAGTCCTAGGAGACTAATAGAGTTAAGATTATAAACATCAGATTAGCAAAAGATAAGGCAAGGCAAAAGGCTTAAAATAGGAAGCCTAGTTGAAAGTCTATATATGTAGACCCTTAGGTACCTATCACACACATCCAAGAATACTTCTAGCCCTCACCTCTAGCATGAAATATATTCTACAAAAACATTAAACTAGAGAGGCTCCAAGTTCAGAGAAACAAGACCTAGTAAAGGTCAAGGAAAAGGAAGTATTCTGAAAACTTGGGAACCAAGTGAAAGATTACCACCTAAAGACTGAGACACCATCCCTGACCCAACCCACTTTGTCATTTGGTCCCAGACTGATGTAGATAACAGTTGGCAGGAAATTGACCTTCTTTTCTAGAGAAAGAGACAGGGCTGTCATAGAGGTCTGCACACAGTGACATTCAGGACTCTGACACAACTGACTGGATTCCTTCTGAACATCTTACATTAAAACCCTCTCAGTTAAAAGGCCATACCTCACACCCACAGCTCTGGAATACCTCACTGTTAAAGATGAATGGTAAGGTTAAGGTCATCAGATATTGAGGAAAGCTCCCAACTTTGAAAGACAGGCAAACAAGCAATCAGAAAAAAAAAGAGAAGGAAAAAACCTTGAAGGAAATTGATACAAAGCAGAGGGCTGAAGAAAACTATTAAAAATTGTACTTATGCTCAAAGAGAAAAGAAAGTATATTGCATCTATAAAATAATGACATGATTTTTAGAAATAATATAAGTAGCTTTTGGAAAAATAAAATTTCAATAGAAGAAATTTCAAATTGAACAAAAGCATTGAAAGATAAAGTTTCAGAAATCTCCTAGAAAGTAGAATTGAAAAGAAGTCAGGAAAAAGGAAAAAAAGATAATGAAGTTAGAGAATTAATTTATCAAAGTTCAAGAATAAATTTACAGGAGTTCTACAAAGAGAAGAATAATTTCCACCAGAAAACTAATAGAAGAAAATGTCTGGGCTAGAAAACATGAGTGTCTAGATTAAAAGTGCACAGCACAATGCATTTGAGAAAGATCCCCACTAAGGCCAGCAACATGTTTTTACATGTTTGTTTACTTGCATTACATTTTAATGAACACTTACTGGCTGAATGAGATAAAGAAAAGTAACTCTAGACCAAAAAGTATAGGAAATACTGTTCAGTCATTAAAAAGAATAAGATACCCCTTTATGGATTTATATGGAAAGATGACCATAGGTTGTAATTAAGTGGAAAAAAGAAGATTGCAGAAAAAAATATAAGCCCATGTAGGTAATATAGTTTTCTATATTTGCATAACAATTCTTATGTCTGAAAGAATACATAAAATTGTGAATAATGAGGTGGGATTTGTGTCTGAGGTAAATGGTTATTGAGCAAGATTTTCATTTTTTTCTGTAATTCTTAACATTTTTATAATGATTAATTTTGTCAAACACAATTTGAGTACTTTTTTTAAAAAAAAAGGGATAGCCAAGAAGACATTAATAGCTATTAAAATAGCAAACTCCCTCTTTATCATCTAAATTATTTTCTAAGAGATGCTTGAAAACATTGTGGAGATCAATTATTATCAAGTAAGCTATTGATACAATCATAAAGTAACAGATCATCTGCTTCATTAGTAATAAATAAAATACCCAGAAATGTACTTTATCTCAATAGACACACATTGCTAATGATTTACTTACTTTCTAAATTTTTTAATGTGAAATTTTTCAAACATAGAGAAAAGCTGAAAAACTAGTACATTAAACATCCATTCTTCTTTTTTCTCCAATACAAACCAAATTCTTACCTTCATAAAGCTTAAAGTTTAGTGAATATTAGCTTACTTTTATTTCCCCTCAAGAACCTGAACTTCTGGTCCCTATTCAGACTGACTCCTCTCCTACTAGGAAAGCTCCAAGTCCAGCTGGATTCTGTCAATATTAGCTGCAGTAATTCCCCAGCTTTATCACTCACAATGTTCATAAATCCAAGGAGACTATGTAACTAGTTCTGCTAGTTACTTACTTTGTGGGACCCAGTGAAAATGAAAATGCAGAGCCCCTTGTTCATAAATTATTAAAAATTTCAAGATGATGACAGAAGAGCATTAAACATAGCACAAGACCCTTCTAAATGTAGGACCTAATGCAACTACACAAGTCATACACCCAAGAAGCTGGCCCTCTGTGTATCGTTTATAAGCAAGTTCTACCTCTTTTGAATACAAAAGTTGTAATATAACTGTCTCTTTGAAGCTTGTTCAACTCTCCAAACTGCAGTTTATCTGGGCATTTCCCCTGTGTGACACAACCTGCTTCTCCCCAGGCATAGACTTCTAGAGCCAGAGGAGCCAACCACAACCCCAAATGGAACTCGCTCTGTTATTGTACTCATTCATTTATTCATAAAATATACATTGAGCCCCTTTGTGTATAAGCACTGTTCTACCTACCCTGCGGATAAAGCAATGAACCAAGTAGGCAAAAATGTCTGCTCTCAAGAAACTTATATTTTAATGGGAAATACAAACAAGATAGAAATAATATATGCAGTGTTGAAAATTGTTGCTATGAAAAAAAGTAAAGCAGTAAAGGGAAACAGAAAATTTCTCTTGTGGTTACAATTTTGAATAAGGTGGTCATGAAAGGTGGTGACGAGCCTTCCAGAGAAAGTATGTGTGTTAGATAAACTTTGTCCAGGTTGAGTTACAGTGTTGTTGGATGTGAGTTCAATATTAATGAATCAATAATATATATTAATGTGTCTTTAAACAGAAACACATTTTTAAAAGCTATGCATTGATTGATTGATGAATATGTTGTGATCAGAGGCTCTTATAAACCTAAGTCTGTATTTCACCTTGGAGCAATGATTCAGTATTTGCTAACTCAGTGTTTGTAGGACTTTATAGAACATAAACATGGCAAATGCAAATATCAAGCATCAACTGTACATTTCTACTTCTAAAGGCAATCTGTGATATCTCTCTTATGTGCCAACTGAATAACTCAGCTGTTGGAGGTCACTTTCACTACTTCATTCCTTTTTTAATATCCATCTCCAAGGTGCAAGTGGCATTTTGTGGGAAAGGAACATCTCATTAGAGACCTCTTGGGTAAAGGAAGAACCCACAAACACATCTATAGCCGCTGTCCGAGGTGCTGACCACTGATAGCTTCCTGTAAAAGAAGCATCAGGAAAATCATTATGAAATTCACGTGCAAGTTTGTGAATCTAAGGATTCTGTTCCCTAGTCCCCAGTGATCAAGCAGAGTAGAATTTTTTTAAAGACTAGATTAATGAACATGCATGAAGAGAGAGCCTTGATCTCATCCTCGTGGGGTAAGGTAGCATTCACAAGAAAGGAAGGACATCATTCTTTCTTTGTCTTCCCATTTTGGCTGCCTCTTTATGTTTGTTTCTATGTATCAGGTACATTTTCTACGACTCTCAGTCTTAGTAGGGTAGCCTTAGCAGTAGGTGTCCTGTGGGATCCAGTAACACACTCTCCATGATTACCTGAGCTGGGTGCTCTAGGAATATCCCTATGCACAGTTACATGGGCCCTCCTGTTGTAATTGACTCCTGGTTGCTTTTAGTCCACTCATACATGGGATTAACCCTCAGGTGACTGACTGTGAGGCTCACCCCCTAACACAGTGTACAAGCTGCTGTGCAGGTGCTGATCACATGAAGTGGAATTTGCCTCAGTGGGATCTGGTACCTGTCAAGATCTACCTGTGTATATGCTGCTTATGTAGCTTATTGGATCCTGCTATGTTTTTGCCTGAAGCTGGCCACTAGGTGTATTGTTTCTGGGCCTCTCTGAAGGGCCTCTGGTGCAGATCTATGTCAAATGTTGTCTGTGACTGGCCCTGGGCAACCTGTTTGGAACTATCAGTGATCCACAGTTTGTGGCTGCCCCTGCTGGGTCTGGGTGTGTATGGAAAGGACCAAGCTGAATACCAAGGCTGGCTTTTACTAGCACTGACTAAGGTGAGGGACAGCTGAAGTCTCAAAGCTCCCAGAGATCTGCCTCTGCCTGCATGCTGCCTGTTAGGGTTAGTCACTAAAAGAGCCCCCAGTTATCTCCCTCAGCAGAGCATAAGCTCCACAGGATGGGGTGAGAGGGATTCCAGCGGGAAAGGTTATTGCTTCCCCCAAGGTTGATGCTGCTTGGAGGGGACCGTGCTACCTGAGAAAGATGATTTCTGCAGTATGGGTGATGACTCAGCACAAGGATCCTGGTAGCTGACACTTTCGGCTCCCTCCCAAGAGCCACCAGCCCCAGAGTCCCCTCACATGGCTCTGGTCCAATCTGCCCTCCCCCCGCTGGAACCTGGGTGAATGGCTGTGAACAAAATTTTGTGCATTGGCCCTTTAAGATGGTGGCTGTGCCTATAACCATCTCTCCCTGATGGACAAGAGCCCCAGTGTTTTTCACAGCCAGATGTTATGTGGGTACCTTTCCTGGTTCTGATGCTCTAGGTGGGGGGGGGGGGTTTAGACCCCACACTTCTCAGGGGGAAGTCTGTGAAGTTGAGCTACCCCTCTGGAACTCTAGCTGCTGCCTGTGGGAGCCTAGCCAGCCCTCTCACTCCTCTGCACTTGCTACCAGTTACAATATAGCTTCTTCTGTTAAGTCCTTGGTTATAAGGCTTCTCTCCAACTAGTGGTTCAGTTGGTTATTCAGGATGATTGTCCTACAATTTAGTTGTAATTCCAGTTTGGTACTGGGAGAAGGTTAGTGTAGCTCCCACCTACTCTACCATCACCTTGGATCACCAGCACATCATTTTAAAGCCACAGGAATCCTGGAAAGAACAAAACTTGGGAGCAAGCTTACTCACTGGGTTCCCACACTTTGTCAATTCCATGCTACTGAGTCCTAAGTCCTTATATCAGTTTAACCAAGTCTTCTAAACCACTTGATATCTCTTCCAACTCTCCAGAAGACTTAAGATTTCCTGCTGTATCTCAAGACTGGGTAGTCCATGAACCCGGACATTGATCTCTAAAACTGAGAAACTCTACAGAGGAATGACACAAAGTTCCAAGGACTATAAATAAATTTTAGAAAAAGTGATATATCAGAGAAACCCAAAAAAGAGAGTGTTTCACCTAAACAACTATTAATTACCAGTGCCAAAGAAGGAAGTTACAGAAGACTAGATGTTTTGCAAACCAAAATTGATCCTGACTTTGCTTTGGGAAACCACCCCTTCCTTACTCTCAGCCCATGTGTTTTGGGTGAAGCCGATTCTATTCAAAGGTGGAGCATGTAATCCAAACCAAAGCCAATTAGTGCACTCCATTATTGTAACAATATTCAATTAGGAGTTGAAACATACCTCAGGCAAAGTAATAAGGCCCAATCAGGATTATTCATAACTAATCCTACAGTCCATGCTTGAACTACCAGTCCTGCTGGACTTAGTTATGTACATGTGAGGGCTGGAGCTAATGCAGTCATCTTATGACTACACTGGACAGAGAATGGCATGAATACTGAGAAGTAGAGCCAAGACTTAAAGACAATGACATCTTTTGAATCCAGGTTTAAGCTGAGCCTAAAGCCAAACTCCCTAGTACAGGAAATAATTTCTTTCAATCATAAACCTAAGCTAGTTCCAGGTTGTTCATTTCTGATACTTGAAGTATACACAGTCCTACCTGAGTTATAAATAAGTACTAGAAGTGGAGTGTTTCAAATGATGCAAGCTAAAATGTAGAATTAGCAATGACCAAGTAGGTGGCATATAGGGCAGTGGAAACCCTTCTGAAGCAGCTGGAAAGTCGGCAAGACTTTTCATCTATTAGCAAAAATGCTGGTTAAACTCGCTCAGGGGAAGGTTTTTTTATTGGCTGGCTTCAGAAGCATGCTCATTCTGGAACTAACTATGACCATGGAAGAAACGTTAGAATTGGGGCTGAGAATGGGGTTCCAACCAAAATCACATGGGTAGGGGAAGATGATCTCTCAAAGGAAAAGGTAGACTCTGTTGCCAGTAGAAAGGAGAATCGATTTTGTGCAGGCAAGAGGAACAGATTCCATCAGGAACCCTCCTGTGATAGTCGTATTGCATGTACTTTCAAGAAGCCCCCATCATCATAGGTAATGTGTGCATGTCTCTTGATCCTTAAAGAATCTGATTAATTAAAATATGTTTCTTACATTAGGAAAATGACGCTACTTTTGTCAGAATTATGTGTGCCTTATTGCATAAAGAAAGTGTCCTAGAAAATGGACGTAACCAAATTTACCTTTCTGTAATTGTGGTAACAATTGATGCTGTTTGCCCCTAGGCAAGACTATACACAGAAATAGTATCCAGGTCATTGGGTCTGATTAAAGACCTTATTGATAACTTTTGGAATCTTACTATCTTGTTACATAACATCAATGTGAGCCTGGAAATTTGCATCCCATTGAACCCACACCAAGGTTTACAACAAGCTACAGGTCCTGTGGAGATAATTTGGTAAATTTTGGGCCTTACTGAGATAGCTAAAGGGGTCCCAGATTACAAACAGTCTATTCTCTTGTCACAGTTCAAATTCTCCTTTTCCCTTTTAGTAGTGCAGGGTCCTTATTGGTGTCACCTGGCATAGAAGAAATAAAAACATTCCCCAGAAAATGTGTAGACCCTTCATCTGGGACTGGATATGGAATACACTCACTTCAAGAAACATAAGATGGCACCACCAATCCATGTGGGAAGATAGCATTTTTATTCTCTCTCTCTATTAGTTGGGACTCTTTTGGTTTCTAGTTAGTAAGAGAAACTGAATTCAACACAACTTAAGCACTATAGTAAATTTGTTGGCTTGTGTGACTAAAAAATCCAGGAGGTAGACTCAGCTATAGGTAGTTCTGAGTGTAAAGGCACACATTTTGTAATCAGAACTGGAACTCTCTCCATCTCTCAGCTCTGCTTTTCTTGGTGTTGACTTCACTCCCAAACCCCATGTGATAACTCCTCTCCTCTGCAGATTTTGGATAAAACACAGTCTTTTCTTCTAGCAGTACAAACAGAAAGAAAAGTTCTCCTTTGTAATCTTCCAGAAAATGTTCTGGAAGTGCGTGATTCTCATTGGACTGAATGGGAGCCCATGCCCACTCCTGAGCAAAGCCCTATGACTTGAATGATAAGACAAGCTGATTGGCTAGACCTAGAACCAGAGGTAGAATCAACCCAACTTGAACCACAGTTCAAGGACTGAGAAAGGGAGATGAATGGTTCTCAAAAAGAAATTCATAGATGTCTCCAGAATAAAAGGAAATGGATGTTGGAAGAAAAAAGAAAACATATGACCACTACACCATTGCTTTTGGCAAGCAAATTTATGAAGTCTGTGCATTTAGGGGACAGTATAAGTCTCATCTAATATTGCCTTTTCCTAAGTGTACTAGAAGCCATAGTACTGACAACAAAGGGAGCTATTGGTTCACTTCCTTTTAAGGTTCTTTCTTCATTTATAGCCACATTCTCTCAGAGTTGCCCATTCATCCATAGTGGTGGACCTTACTGCCATCTTTATTCTGTGTTTCTATCCTCATGGTGCTAACTGATTAGACCAAGGATGAGGACACCTGACCCATTGAACCCAGCTCACTGGCAGGCCACTGGCAAATCAAACTCTATCTAAAGACCCTCTGAGACTAAGAGGGACATTGGTAACTCAAGAAAGCCCCCCCAAAAATCCTCCCCTAAGGGATCTATAACTTTCCTGGTTCCCATTCTCTGGAGGCCTTGTTTGTGTTTCTCTGGATTCTGTAAAAGACTTCTGCTTGTGCCCACTTAATCATTTCTTGGTTTTGCTTGCACTAACTTGAGTCTGATTCTGTTATTTGAAGCCAAATGACTTTACCAAGACTAATTCCAGTCCCAGGATTCCAGTAACATTGAGAAAGGAGGAGCTGATGTTAAATGTAAGTGATTTTAGTGTTCTCAGAACATGACCCTTGCTGGTTGCATTTCCTAGGCTCTGTGTTCTTCTGTCCATGGCTTGCTGTTGAGTCTGCCATTGATTCCAATAGTCCTGAAATTCTTGGGTCTTTCAAGGCTTCTGTTTGAGTGAAGTTATATCAGCTATCAATTGCTACAGCAATGCTGCATGACTGGTGCCACTGGGAGGTTGGTTAAGCAATTCTTCTTACCTTGATTGGACTTTATATATAGAAAGACAACATAGGAGGAATTATGGGATTAGGAAGTATTGGAAAAAATACTTCCATATTAATGCAAAATTGGAGGCAACATTAAAATATGTCAATGGATTGATTAAATAAATTGTGTGAATAGAATGCTTAGGCAAAAGTTACTCATAATATGTCAAGAAGTAAAAAAGCTGGCTTCATTTACTTACAATAAGAGTATATGGGACAATTGGAGACAATGAAAATGGAGACAATTATACTTGAATAACAGTAAAAATATAACTATGTAGTGTACTGTCACTAAACTTAAAGAACAGTGTGTATTTCATAATCCCATTGCACATATAAATATATAAAATAATAAGCAAACTGTTAACCAGATTACAGAAAGACTTCCATTTTCTCACATGGACTTAACTGCTATTTATAGAATATTTCACCCCAAAGAAGCAAAATACACATTCTTCTCAAATGCTCATGGATCATTCTCAAAGATAGACCACATGATAGGACACAAAACAAGCCTTAACAAATTCAAGAAAATTGAAATCTTATCAAGCATCTTCTTGGATCACAATGGCTTGAAACTAGAACAACCTCAGGAATAAAAAAGTCAAAAACACACAACTACATGGAGGCTGAAAAACATGTTATTAAATAATCAATGAGTTAACTATGAGATCAAGGAAAAAATCAAAAGTGTCTGGAAACAAATGAAAATGACCACACAACAACCCAAAACTTATAGGATACAGCAAAAGCATTCCTGAAAAGGAAGTTAATAGCAATACAGGCCTACCTAAAGAAGATAGAAAAATCTCAAATAAACAACCTAACCCTACACCTCCAAAAACCAGAGGAACAACAACGAACAAAGCTCAGAGCAAGCAGAAGAAAATAATCAAGATCAGAGCAGAATGAAATGGCATAGAGACAAAACAAAACAACAACAACAACAACAAAAAACCCCAAAGCACTTTAAAGGAAGAATGAATTCAGGAGCTGGTTCTTTGAAAAGATAAATAAAATTGACGAACCATTAATCAGACTCATCAAAGAGAGAGAGAGAACCCAAATTAATAAAATCAGAAATGAAATAGAAGTAACAACTGATATCACAGAAATACAAAGGATTGTAAGAAATTATTATAAACAACTACAGGCCAAGAAATTGGACATTTAGGCAAAATGGATAAATTTTTAGAAACATGCAATCTTTCAAAACTGACTGAGGAGGAAGCAGAAAATCAGAATTGACCGATAACAACTAGCAAAATTGAAGCAGTAATTTAAAAAAACACTACTTTCTCTTTATTATCTGAGATATTTACCACGTGCATATATTGTTAAAATAAACGGTTGAGATTTTTTACAGGCTTTTTTTTTTTTAGTTGCCCTCCAAAACTCTGAAGTGGTTTCCACTCACTTGGGCAAGTAGCTCCTGTTACTCAAAGTGTGGTCCTCCGACCAGCAAGAGATGCATCACCTGGGAAATCGGAAATTCAGATTTCCAAGCCCCATACCCGCTGAATTAGAATTTGCATTTTGACGTCCTCAGCAGGTGATGGTATGCACAGGTTAGTCTGAGAAGTTCTGCGACAGAACAGACTCCTTCCCCTCTCCGTGTCTGTTTTCTGTCGACTCAAAGGGACTGAGACAGAAGTGTCGCTATGGTCCCTTCCAGTTGTAATTTTCTAAGATCATTTCTTGTAGGTATCTGCTGATTCCCTATAAAAAGGCAGCTGACGAGATCAAAGCATGAGCTGTCTGGCTGAACAACCCCTGCTGCCAGCAGCTGGGCTCAGGTAGCACTGGGCAGCCTCGCTCCAGGTTAGGAGGAAGCCCTGGTCAAGACTTCTTGGGGTTTCTCCTGGTCCTAGGGCGGCCGGGCAGTCAACTGGACCAGAGTGATCGGCTCTGGGAAGTAACAGGGCGGCAGGAGGCGCTGAGAGAAACTCGAATACGGTGCCGCACAGCGGAATGCAGGGCGCAGGATGGCCTCCGGGCGGCAGCAGGCACTGAGCTGTGCCACCGAAAGACGCACGCAGGACGCGCATGGGCGCAGAGTGGCCACAAGGTGGCAGGAAACGCTGCGGTATCTTGGCGGGCTCCGGGCAGCAGAGTGGCTTCCGCAGCCTGGGAAATACACCTGGACAGGTAGGGGCAGGCCCGGGGGCGGACCTGGGGGCGGGGCCAGGCCAGCTTCTTAGGAGCCCAAGTCCCCGGCGGCCCAGAGATGCTCGCGCTGTGCCCGGAGCAGAACGGAGCGTGAAGCGATCGCGCACGGTCTAGCCCCTGAGCCTTCGGAAACGAGGTGAGTCCAGCAGGGTCAGACCTCACCAGTTCGCGGTATGCAGGCGCCAGAGCGGCCACGGGGTCCCGCGGCTTCCCGGACGCCGTCAGCGCGCTGGGTAGCTGTGAACGCATCAGTTCGGGGATGCCTCCCGGTAGCCGGGATGCTGGGGCACCGTCACAGGTCATTTTGGTTCCAGCTCCCTGGTGTCTGCCCATGCCGTGGCCAGAAGCACACAGCTGGCGAGAGGGGTTTCTGAATTGCTCAGAAACTGGGTCCGGGATCCGGGATTGCACCTGCCTCTCTGCTCAGCACCCGCAAACCCCATCCCAGCCCGGGTTAGACGCTCGGACTTGACCACGTTTGTTCCTTTTACCCTCTGGAGTGTTTTCTTTGGGGTGACTGTAGTTGCAGAAAGAAGCAAACACTTGACGCGGGTTGTTAGGATCTCTCTAGCCGCTTCAACCCAGGCTGTCCATTGGCTTCAGGACAACGCCTGATGGCTCTGCTCTGGTTAGGCAGGGATTGCACATTCCTCCCCCTCTGGAGGAGCTGAGGTTTCCTGAGGGTCGAGTTCCCTCACTGGTATAGCGGGTAGGCGAGGTCAGGGGTGGGCGAGAGTCACCATCTTGAGCCAAGACCCTGGAATTTTAAAGGATTTTTTCTACTCGTGTGACCTTGGACAAGTTACCTAACCTCTCTGCACCTCAGTTTCCTCTTCTGTAAAGTGGGGATAGTAGTAGTACCTTATATAATTATAGTGAGGATTCAAGAATGTAATGTGTAAAAAGAGCTGAGTAGGATGCCTGGGGGAAGAGTAGGGGGTCAATGCTATTATTGCTTCCAATAGTAGTAGTCCTGGTCATTGTAGTAGTGTTACTAGAGGACTCTGGGGGTCAAATCCCAGCTCAGCCACTCTCTAGGGTGACCTTGGGCGAGTACTTAACCTGTCAGTGTTGGTTTTATTTGTATAATGGGGATAATCATGTTACCTACCTCAGAAGACTGTTGTGGAAATTAAATGTGTTAATACCTGTAACGTGCTTAGAAGAGTGAGTACTGTGTCAGGTACAAATTCTCCCACAAAAGCATCCTATTTAATCAAGAAGTACAACCTAATAGTAACTACAAACTTGCTTTGCTTTGAAGTTGAGATATTATTTGTGCAAACAGCTATCTGTTTTTTGACAGTCAAGGTGGGTTTCCTTTTTTCCTCTGTGGTTTCACTGATATTGGCAGGTGATCCATTGGACCCAAGGTCAGTTCTGGAGAAGGGGCTAATGGAGGAACCCCAGGAGTTGTCTTCAGTGAGAAGAAGGAATGTTGGAGACAGCTTTCAGAATCACAGTTTCTGTTGAACATTCACAGAGGAGAAACCTTTCATGTGGCAGGACCGTGAGCCTGTAACTGGGTTTTTAAAACAAACTCTTACTAACTTTTTTGCTTTGGGATTATAATGAGAGAGGAGGTGGAGATGGGCAATATTTTAAATGACAAAATAAATTATATTCCTCTTGCCAAGAGGCTAATAGCATAATATTGAGGGTCAGAGATTGTTTGCTTCCTATCGGCAGGATCATGTACATCTGTGGGGTTTCCGGAGCGGTCTGGCTGCTTTGGGCCTCTCGCCTTCACCCCCAGCACGCTAATTCCTTTACATGATAAACCTGAAACCCTCTAGCATCATAAGTGTGAAAGCCTCCCAGCTTTGCCCTAGCTCCCAATTTTGGACAATATTCCTTGGGTTTATGGGGAAGAAAAAATAACTAAAGTCCAGAATCCTGCCTGAAGAACTTAATAGGGAAAACTAAGATCCTTCTCCAAGATGCAGGCCTTTGGGTAGCATGGGGACCCACTGTATATCTAGAGTATGTCTTCATCTGCTTCTGTCACCAATGCAGGCATAGGGGACAGAATTTCCATATATACTCCTCCTCCATACCAGTAGGAAGTGATCACATTATCTGTCCAGCTTTTGGAAATAAAATAGCTCAAAATCTCTTCTCTTTCCTTCTCACTTTAGTCCCAGGAGCTGCTAATTCACTGCCTTGGGTGGGCACAGCACCCAGCACAATCCCAGCCCCTCGCAGGCATATATTATTGTTCCAATCCAGCTCCTCCACTGAACAAGCTGTGTGATCTTAGACAAGTTACTCCACTTTTCTGAGCTCATTTTCCTCCTATGTAACATAGAGATAATAATAGTATCCCTAAATCTACCTTGTTGGGTTGCTAAAACTTGAAATGAAATATACAGAGATTATGTATGTATATATAGAAAGACTGTGTGTATTTATTAGGCCACATGTATTATAATCATGAGATGACCCTAGATACATACACATATATAAATTCACTTCTAAAAAGAATGTCATTTCATGTTGTAAATTTTCCGTAATTGAGATGCATCATGTACATTGATGAATGTGGTAATTTGCTTTCCAACACTTTCTCCCAAACAAAGCTCTTATTAAGTCAAAGTGTATTCTATCTTAGAATCAAGGAAATATGGCCCAGCCCCTGGCAAATATTAAGTGACCAATAGGCATAGGCTGTTGTTATATTGGGTGTCCTAGAAACACAAAGAGCTTGACTGTAAGGAGAAGAAATGAAGCAGAAATGAAACAGAAACTCTCGACTTTCAGTAAAACAGCAGAAAGGCTGGGAAAATAGGGTGGGAAGGGACTGAACATGATCTACAGTGGCTGTGGGGAAATTCTCTGGGCAGATTTTATCTGTCAGAATCAATTTGCAACATGCTTGCTCTGTGCCAGACCCTAAGCTGGGCACCAGGGGGCAGGATGAGCTAGGACTGCTGCCCTCCTGGTGGTGACAAGGCACAGGGGGGCAATACTAGAATCACTGTAAAACATGATATAAGGTGCAGAGGCTGGCCCAGTGGACCAGCGGGCTCCTGCCTGAAGCACCTGGTGAAAGGTTCTTCAAACTTGTCCCGTGATTCACAGGTTAAACCTCCAGCCTCCAACGTGCTGGGCCTGGGGACCACAAGTGGAGGAGGCAGCTCTTTGGCAGCTGTGGTGGCCAAAAAACAAATATCCTGGAGAAGGGGCCAAGGCCTCAGAACACAGACTGTCCAGCCCACAAAGGGGAAAAGCAAGGTGGCCTCTGAGGGCACGTGGGCGCTGGGTCTGCAGGGACATGCCAGCAGGCTGGGGTATGTGAGCTCACTTGCTATTCTCTGCCCCTCCAGCCTGCCTGCCCTTCTAAGTGCCATCCTCAACATGGCTCCTGGAGAGAAGATCAAAGCCAAAATCAAGAAGAATCTGCCTGTGACAGGGCCTCAGGCGCCTACCATTAAGGAACTGATGAGGTGGTACTGTCTTAACACCAACACCCACGGCTGTCGTCGCATTGTGGTGTCCCGTGGCCGCCTCCGGCGCCTGCTCTGGATCCTGTTCACGCTGACTGCTGTGGCCCTGATTTTCTGGCAATGTGCCCTCCTCATTCTCTCCTTCTACACCGTCTCTGTCTCCATTAAAATCCACTTCCAGAAGCTGGATTTTCCTGCAGTAACCATCTGCAACATCAATCCTTACAAGTAAGAGGCAGGAGCAGGGGCCTGGTGTGGGGCCATGCACTCTCTGGATGCCAGAGGCCCTCCTTGAAGGTGACACACTCTGGCCTGCAGACATGCTTTTTTAGAAATTTGAATTGATTGCCAACATTGGTAAATTTCCCTCTCCCAGCTTCTAAATCTGTACCAAGTTTTCAGTCCATCACTGTCTTCTGAGGATGGGCTGGCTCAGGGAAGGCAGAGGGGAGATTGCAAGGATCAGTTTTGCCTGGAAACTAGACCTTGGATGAGCTATCACCCCCAACCCCCAACTCTGGAGTGGTGACTGTAGGTCCCTCCCATAATGCAGCCACTGCTAAATGGGAGTCTACCCACTGAGCAGGCTCCAACTCCCCCAACCCCCACTCTGGACACACACACATGCATACATGCACGCACACAGCCTAGCTTCGCCATTTCTCCTGAATTCTTCGAGCTCAAACTTTCATGCTCCTGAGATGTAAGTGCAAGGATGACTCAAAAGTGGCACCCAGGTGACTTCCAGAAATGTCTTGGCTGCCCCAAATCCTCACCTGGGTGAACTCAACCCCACTAATTGAAATCACTGGGCTCTGGGAAGAATCAACCCTTGATACTGCCCTGTCATCTGCCACAGGACTTGTTTTAAATGGGTCACTGGTATCCTTCTCAGAATTATTGAAAACTGGTCTGTGAGGCAGATCAGAATCTGGCAGTTTGTCAGAGCAGGTGTAGGGTGCAGAGAAGGGAAGAACAAGGGAGGAAGACTATGAAAGGGAACTAGCTGGACCAGAGTCATCAATGAGTTGACAGCAAAGCTCAAAATCAAAATTAGGTCTAACACTCGTCCTCAAAGTCTTTCTTTTTTTCTTTCTCCGCCCTTTTCTTCCTTTTAATCTACCTCCCTCTCTCCCTACTGTCCATTATTTGTTCTCTAATCATCTATAAGTTGTCACACATTGTGCTAGGATCTGTGGCATAAAATGGAAGAACCCAAACACAGTCTTTGTCCTAATGGAACTGATGTTGTGCTAGAAGAGTGAAATACTAATGCAATTAACACTAGTAAAATTAATAATAGTGACCATTTAATTAAATAGGTAGACATAAACTCATTGACTCTTCCCAATAATTCCACTTTACAGATGGGGAAATGAGACACAAAGTCTAAATGCCTTGCCCAAGATGATACACATGGAACCAGGATGGGGAACTAGAACCCAAGTAAACTGGCTCTATCACTAAGCACAGAGCAGGGAAGAGAGAGAGCGGGGAGAGTTAAAAGGAAGGCCAGGATCACTTGGTATTGTGAAAGATGGTGTCATTATGCTTCAGTCAGTCAACTCCTATATCATTCTCCTGTTCTTAGGGTTGTCAAGGTAAGTCACACCTCTTCCCTCCCAGCACTGACTCAAGGAGAATCAGAGGGCAAGGGCAAGTGTGTTGGGTGGAGTTGGAGCCTGCTCAGTGGGTAGACTCCCATTTAGCAGTGGCTGCATTATGGGAGGGACCTACAGTCACCACTCCAGAAATGCTGGTTGGGGCAAGCTCATCAACACATCCTAAGAGCAAGCAGACAGTGGTGGCAGAGGTAAAGTCACAGGAAGTCGCCCAAGAGTACACAGGAGCTGTCCCTGTTCACTTGAGCCAGCAGTCACATGGGATGGGGCAAATCGTAACAGGCTTGTTGTCCCTGACCAAGGGGACAGAGCAGTGGGCACAAGGCTGACACTTGTGGATGGAAACAGCATGGAGAAGTACCAGCATTGTGTCAGAGGGTCCTCCTCTCTCCCTGACGACCATTCCCCACCTTGGCAGGTACAGCGCTGTGAGACCCCTTCTAGCTGACTTGGAGCAGGAGACCAGAGCAGCCTTGAAGACCCTGTATGGCTTCTCAGAGATTGAGTCTCATAGGAAACGCCGAGAGGCTGAGCCCTGGAGTTCAGTGTGGGAGGGCACCCAGCCCAAATTCCTCAACCTGATCCCACTGATGGCCTTCAGTGAGGGTGAGACCAACAAGGCCACAGACTTCCTTACAGGGCAAAAGCGCAGAGTCAGTGGGAGCATCATTCATAAGGCATCAGATGTCATGCATGTCCAAGAGTCCAAGGAGGTGGTGGGATTCCAGCTGGTAAGTACACATGCTCATGGCTTGGGGCATAGGGTGGGCTGGAGACAGTGGGTCCAGGGAGGTTTCTCCTTTGCCGTTAGCCCCTTGGCCCCACTGAAGAAAACTCACCCAGTTAGGGTGAATGGGCTACAGGCAACTGAAGTGGATGCAGGCCATCATAAGCAGAAAGCAAATGTCTTAGAAGGTGATCGGTAGCTCATGGAGCTCTCTCAAAGGACAAAAGTAAGGGAACATTCAGGAACTTGGTAACAAGAAATGATGGAACTTCATTTCAGATACTGCTGCTGGATTAAATAAGCTTCAATTAATTTTAGTCTTCTCGTTAACTCTTCCATAAAGATGGTTTTAAATCTCATCTTGGGACAGCTTACTGGCCAACCCTGGGTCACCTATTGGCTCACAGAGGGTGAGGGCCTTGATGGACAGCCTCAGCAGACTGTATCCACAGAGAAAAATGAAATCCCATCAAAGCAAAATTGGGGCACAGACACCAGGAGGGAGAAAATAAATAATCAGCAAAAACACCCAATGTTCCCTGCATTGCTCACCTTAATGAAAGGCTCTCACCCAATTTCTCATCTCTCCTTCTTAGTCTGGTTTGAGGGATTCAGAAGAAGCAGCCATTCACCAAAAATGAGTTCCTTCCTCAACAAACTCAATCACCACCCTTTTCTCCATGCCCCAGCCACCACTGCAGAAGAACTACATCTCTACAGTCTAGCCTTGAATGCTGATTATGAGACCTCGTGACTCCAGTCCCAGATCCTGAAAAGAATGACCCTGTCTCTTAATCACCCTGAGACTTTCCAAATTCTTCCCAGATCCTTTCATAAGATACCCACAAGGTTCTCCTGGATACCAAAATCAACCCTTTGATGCATGATGAGAGCATCTGGGATGTACCACAAGTTCCCCACAAAGTTCTCATTATGATATAATTCATTTTAAGTATATTTTATTGATTATGCTATTACAGTTTTCCCAATTTTTCCTACTTTATCGCCCATCCACCCTGCACCCCCCAACCTTTCAGCATTCCCCCACCTTAGTTCATGTCCATGGGTTGTACATATAAGTTCTTTAAGTTCTCTCTTTCCTATACCATTTTTTATCTCTCCCCATCTACTTTATGCTTACCAATTATGCTTCAGCTTCCTTTTGTTGTACCTTTTCCCCCATTCCTCCCTTCCCCCTCCTCATTGAAAATCCTCCATGTGATCTCCATTTCTCTGATTCTGTTCCTGTTCTAGTTGTTTGCTTAGTTTTTGTTTTCATTGTTTTTCTTTTCTTTTAGGTTCATTTGTTGATAGTTGTGAGTTTGTTGTCATTTTATTGTTCATATTTTTTATCTTCTTTTTCTTAGATTAGTCCCCTTAACATTTCATATAATAATGGTTTGGTGATGATGAACTCCTTTAACTTGACCTTATCTGGGAAGCACTTTACCTGCCCTTGCATTCTAAATGAAATCTTTGCTGGATAGAATAATCTTGGATGTAGGTTCTTGCCTCTCATAACTTCAAATGCTTCTTTCCAGCCCCTTCTTGCCTGTAAGGTTTCTTTGAGAAATCAGCTGACAATCTTATGGAAACCCCTTTGTAGGTAACTCTCCCCTTTCCTTGTGCTGCTTTTAAGATTCTCTCTTTATCTTTAATCTTGGTTAACTTAATGATGATGTGCCTTGGTGTGTTTCTCTTTGAGTCCAACTTCTTTGGGACTCTCTGGGCTTCCTGGACTTCTTGGAAGTCTATTTCCTTTGCCAGATTGAGGAAGTTTTCCTTCATTATTTGTTCAACTAAGTTTTCAATGTCTTGCTCTTGTTCTTCTCCTTCTGGCACCCCTTTAATTCAGATGTTGGAATGTTTCAGGTTGTCCCAGATGTTCCTAAGTCTCTCTTTGCTTTTTTTTAAAATTCTTTCTTCATTCTCTTCTGGTTGGATATTTATTTCTTCCTTTTGTTCCAAGTCATTGCTTTGAGTCCTGATTTCCTTCCTGTCACTGTTGGTTCCCTGAATATTTTTCTTTATTTCATTTTGGGTATCTTTCATTTGTTTTTTCATTTTTTTACCAAGCTCAATCAGTTCTATGAACATTTTGATTACCAGGGCTTTAAATTCTCCATCAGATAGGTTGACTATCTCCTCATTGCTTAGCTCTCTTTCTGGAGTTTTGCTGTGTTCTTTCATTTGGGCCCTATTTCTTTGTCTGGGTGCACCTGTTAAGTTGTAAGGGGGTGAGGCCTCAGATATTCACCAGGGCAGGGCAACCCTCCTTGCTGCACTGCAGAGCTGCCTGTGGGGGAGGGGCCAGAGAGGGAACAATTCAGCTTGCCTGCTTGGCTCTAGCCCACTTTCCAACAAACTCTTGTGTGAGACTTGGAGTTTCTCCCACTGTGGCAACTGCCATAGTCCACAGTCAGCTCTGATTCTCAGTTTCCCATTCAGCCAGCCCCGCCTGCAAGGTCTGCCACCTTGTCCCGGTTTCTCTCAGCAGCCCTGCCCATGTGGTCCACCAGGGTTCTTACCAGTCTGGTTGTTCTGGTTGACTGTTTCTTTAATTCCTTGGTTGTTGGAGTTCCATGCAGTTTGATTTTCTGGCACTTCTGGTTGTTTATTGATTTTAGATTGGTTGTTATCCTTCTTTTGGTTGTGCGAGGAAGTGAAGGGTTTCTATTTATGCCTCCATCTTGGTTGGAACTCCTTCATTATGATATCATTTAAATGCTGCTCTTGCATTCCCCCTACTATATGAGTAGGAAAGGATGGAATTTTCATCAATATTTTGTAGGTGATGTAATGGATATACAGTGTTTCACCCAAGATCCTGCAGAGAAGCAGTGTCAGAATCTGGGCTATAATTCAGAGTATTTGCCTGTGGAGCCAATAGGAAATGGTGAGGGTCATATAAGAACTCAGAAGCAATAGTTAGCTGAAGCCCAGATGTATGGAAACCCTGAAGAAGCTGATTTTGCTTTTTGCCTGGTAGGGAGTCACTCCTTCTTCACTGACCTCCTTCTTGGTCCTTAAGGCTTAAGGATAATGTCTCTCAGCCCCCAGATGTGAGAAGAAGCCCGTCCTTGCCTAGGGACCCCTCCTGTTCCCCTGAGTATCAGTTCTTCATTCTTACAGTCCTTCTGAAAGCCACTGATAGAGCTGGTGGCTTCAGCCTCATGTCTCCTCTTATTCACAGTGTTCAAATGACACATCCAGCTGTGCCGTCTATACCTTCAGCTCAGGAGTCAATGCCATCCAGGAGTGGTATAAGCTGCACTACATGAACATTATGGCACAGGTGCCTCTGGAGAAGAAAATCAACATGAGCTACTCTGCTGAGGAGCTGCTGGTTACCTGCTTCTTTGATGGGGTGTCCTGTGATGCCAGGTCAGGAGAGGAAGGCTGCTCTCTTAGCCCCAAGGACCAGTGGCTTTGAGCGCCGGGCCCCTTGCCTGCACCTGCAGCTCAGCTGTAGGTCTTTTGAAGGAATGGTGCTCTTCTCAGGGGCCCTGCCCTTTGGAAAACAGTTTACAGAGGATCTAAGCTCTAGAGGCAGTGAGGGAGGTAGAGATGGTGTAGAGTCAAATACCCTTAATCTCATTAAATTACTCATAAACACAGAGTAGTAGATGGTGTACATACAACCTTGTATATTGCCATCATGAATACCAATGACTGAGAACCACTGATCTAGCACAGAGGGAGGAAAGGAGGGAGAAAGGTCTATGATGTGATTCCTTCTCTGAGGATCATGTCCTGGGACTGGGGATTGGAATGGAAAAATATCAAGTGTTGGCTGAGAACTTCAAGAGTAGAGGAATTTGGGGCAGACATGTGGTACAGGAAATACCAAGTCAGGATGGAGAAGGAGGCAAGAGGATTAAGAGGGAGAACAGAAAGCATGGAATAGTTCTACATCAATATGTGTCAACCTGGATGAGGGGACTTGTCATTCATGAGAGGAAAATTGGAGAAAGTGAGTCCTCTCTATCATCCATTGTTCACAAAAGAGAGTTAGTGTGGTTAGAATTGCCTGTTTTGACCTCTCCTCCAAAGCACCAGTGGCTGGGGGGCGGGGGTGGGCGGGGTGCGTCCCAGCACAGCCAGCCCCTTCTGACCCATATTCTTCCTCCATAGGAACTTCACACTTTTCCACCATCCAATGTATGGGAATTGCTACACATTCAACAATAAAGAAAATGAAACCATCCACAGCACCTCCATGGGAGGCAGCGAATATGGTAAGGAAATCTGCCCTGAGAAGGTCCTGGGCAGCAAGACAATTGGGGGTGCTTAAGTCTTACAGAAGTACAGGATCTCTACACCTGGCCAGAAACCAGGGACAGAATGTACCCTTTTGCAGTGTTTCCATCAGCATCTATGTCGGTTCCTTCTTTATTGGTATCTTTGCCCCTTTTTGATGTCTCCTCTTTACCTTTGAGAGAGCAGTAGCAACATGACTGGGATTTCTTCTCCTGGGAACCCACTCTAGTTTAACTTTGTAGCTGGAGTTTGTAGCTGGGCTGGCAGCTTCCAGATGGACTTAAACCCAGATATGCTGAACAAGAGATTAGGGAGGCAAACATTATTACCTTGGGCTTAGCTGATATGACAGATTCTGGAGCCAAAACCCAGCTCTACCACTCACTGTGCGACTCTGTACATGTCACTGCACTCATCTACAGAGTGGGGACAATAATAATAGCTCTGATAGGAGGTCATTGAGAAGACCAAAAATGTGCCAGGCACTTAGAACAAGACCTGATAAACACTGGGTTAGTCTGCTAGGGCTTTCATGATAGAATATCACACCTCTCTTCCTGTCTTGCAAGTCAGCCACCTTCTCACTGTGTCCTCACATGGCCTTCTCTCTGTGGGATGCAGAGAGAGAGCTTGCTCTGGTGTCTCTTCTTCTTCTTATAAGGACACATTTCTATGGGATTAGGGCCCACCCTCATGATTTCATTTAACCTTAATTACCTTCCTAAAGGCCCTAGCTCCATATATA
This sequence comes from Micronycteris hirsuta, assembly GCA_004026765.1. Taxonomy (NCBI): domain Eukaryota; kingdom Metazoa; phylum Chordata; class Mammalia; order Chiroptera; family Phyllostomidae; genus Micronycteris; species Micronycteris hirsuta. The sequence continues at coordinate 33,480 of PVJI01011666.1, read as the reverse complement.
GTCATATTGGGGATTAGGGTTTCAGCATACAAATTTGGGGAGAAGGAGACTCAATTCAGTTTGTACCACACATGAGGGATGCAGTAAATGCTAGTTGTTGCTGTCATTACTGCTTGGCGGCTCTCTACCACTGCTGATGCTATCACCACCACCAACAATATCATTACTGCCTCCCATGCTGCTATGTCTACTGCTCCACAGCTGGGTCTTTAGGGAAGGCAGGGACTCAGCAGACTGGCCAGGCTTATCAACAAAGAGGAATTCTTAACATGTCCTGAGCAAACTCAGTATGGCTGCTCTACGAGATCCCTAGCCTTTGTTACTGTGTAGTCTGGGTTCTTACCAAGTCTGCAGGAAATCATAATTCAGGGCACATACCTCAGTGGGAAGAAGTAGTCTGGGAACTAGGATCAAAGACTTGCACAGCCCTGGTCTGCTCCATGTGGGCTGTGTGACATTGAACAAGTCACTGTCCCACTCTGGGCTTCAGTTCCTTTATCTACAAATTGAAAAAGTCAGAATAACTCTCAAAGTTGTCTTCTTTCACACCAGAGGCCCTGTTCATTCACTCATTCATTTACCAAACATTGATTTTCGCTGTAGGCCAGGCCCTCTTCCAGGTGCCAGGAAGGCAGCAGTGAGCCAGACAGATGCCATGTCTGCTTTCAGGGAAGTTGCATTTTAGTAAAGAGAGACAGATAACAAATGAGCGAACAAGAACATAGACACTTTCACTTATAAATCCAGATGAGTGCTATGACAGAAACAAAGCAGCAATGCTGAAGAGAGAGAGGTGCTGGGGTCAGGATGAGCATTTGCTTTCAGATAAGGAGGTCCAGAAGAGCAGATTGTTTCAGGATGAGCCAAGTGGATTGTTTCAGGATGAGAAGATCCTTGTTAAGGTCTACACAAGAGTATTCTAGGCACTAACAAGTATAAGACCGTGATGTGTTCTAAAAACAGAAAGAACAGTGTGCTTGGAGCTTCTGGAGGAGGGGGAGAGTGGGCCAGCGGGGAGCAGTAACATGGAAGCTTTGACAGCCAGTTGGGCTAACGGGGGCTGATGGATTTTATTCCATGGCGTTTCACCTAGTGGGATGCCTCTGAGGGTTTTAGGCAAGGAAGTGACCTGATTGTGTTTCCGATTTTCAAAGGAGAGGCAAAAAGTTAGGCCAGTGATCAGATACACCATCAGTGCTTCACCTCTTCACTGAGATTTCCAGCAGCCACAGCACTGGAGGGTGCTCAGCAGAGCTCCCCACCTCACAGGAGCATGTGGAGATCCATGTCTCAGGCAGAGTAGCAGTTCCCTTACCCTCGGCAGAACTATGGGACGACTGACACTGTTTTTGAGCCCCTATTTTGAGTAAGTCAGGCACAACTCCTCCCCTTGTGGAGCTTTCAGTCCAGCCCTGTCTATCTTTCACCTGTGGCAAATGCCTGGGCCTTGGTTGTGAGGCTCCCAAAGCAGTGAGAGAGGTAGGCTGTCCCAGGGTATGTTCTCCCGGCCTTTGACCACAACGAGCCGCCTTATCCTCCCAGGGCTGCAGGTCATCTTGTACATAAATGAAGAGGAATATAACCCCTTCTTGGTGTCCTCCACCGGAGCTAAGGTGATTGTCCATCGACAGGATGAATACCCCTTCATCGAGGATGTGGGCACAGAGATTGAGACAGCAATGGCCACCTCCATAGGGATGCACCTGGTAAGATAATATTCTGATTTCTATAGACGGTGAGAAGCACAGATTTTTTTCAGGGATAACCAATGAGGTGCAGCTTATGGAAAAAAGTGTTGGTTTCAAAAGGCAGCGTGGTCCTATATTTTCCCATGGTTACCCCACTGGTTCTTCCAGTAGTTACACTAAAGGCCGGCTTTGTATCTTGTGTATGGGTGAACAAGAACAGGATGCCATTTATGGAAAGAATTGAAGGAATCTCCCTTGTTCCAAACACAGACACCAGCATTTATGGAACGTGTGCTGGATGCGAGGCATCAGACACTAACTATATAACTGTCAATATAAACAGAGAAGGTTAACACCTTTCTTTCTGGGCCGTGTAAAGGCTTATGAGGCACGTAAACCACTATTTAAAGGCTAGTGGAAAGCCACTGGGCAATCAAAGGTCTATTTAGCCCATCACACTCCCGTAAGTTTCAGCTCATTTACCAAGAACCCCTTCTCCCTGAAGTCTTTGATCTTCTCTGACCTCAACAGATGCTCAGGACACTCATACTTGTCAAGAGAAGCACACCTAGGCTGCAGACTCTAATCCCTGAGTCAGCTGTGCCCAATGGAAGCAGAAGGGCAAGATGGGAAGTGTCCTTCTTGTTAGCAGGTCTGGGTCTTTTATGCTAGTGTGCCCTGCTCTCTCACCACTGATTCTCTCTTTCTTGGACTTTCTTATAGAATGACTCTTTTTTACTTTTTTATTACTGTTTACATTCAATATTGTTTTATGTTAGTTTTAGGTTTACAGCACAATGGTTAGACAATCTAGAATGACTCTTAAGAATTTATTTAAATTCTTACACACACAAAGAATTTATTTAAATTCTTACATACACAAAGTATAAAACCCAAATCATAGCAAGGACTGCACCATGCGGATGTATCTTCCTTCCATCCCTGACCTCCAGTCCCCTCCTTCTTCTCACTGTTGCTTCTGTGTCTTGGCAAAAATGTAATAGTCTTCTCCAAGAATGTGTGTGTAGGTATAATCATTTCTCCTTTTATGTAAATAAAAATACTGCTATGTCCCATTTTTCACTTGACTATAGCTTGGCAATTGTTCCTTGTCAATACACATAGACTTGCCTCATTTTTGAAAAAAAATTATTATTTATTTTTAGAGAGAGGAGAAGGGAGGGAGAAGGAGGGGGAAAAAACATTAATGTGAGAGAGAAACATTGATTGGTTGCCTCTTGTACTTGCCCTGACCAGGTACTGAACATACAACCCAGGCATGTGCTCTGACTTGGAATCAAACTGGTGATCTTTTGCTCTGTGGGCCAATGTCCACCCCACTGAGCCAGACCACTTAGGGCTACTTCATTCTTCTTAAACATCCAAATATTCCATTGTGTGGATAAGTTATTAAGCAATTCCCTCTGGACAGATATTAGGTCCTTTTCAGGCACAATGAAAAGTAATAGTATGATGTGATATGATGTATTTTCATCTGATTGCTTCCTAGAAGTTTGTCAAAGAGTATGTGTCTATGATGCAATCTACACCCTCCCCAGCAATGTATCAAAGTAGCTGTTTTTCCACACTCTCACCAACATGGGTATTAACCGACCTTTAATCTTGCTAATCTGTGAAGAAAAAAATGGTATCTATTGTAATTTTAATTGACAATCCATAGTGGCATTAGTTTTTACCTTTTTGTAGGAGGAAAATTCTCCTTGTGGAATGTCTGTTTATATCTTTGTTTATAACCAACTAAATGTCCCAATTAAACTTCTTAGCTTTTACCCCTCACAAATCTGTCCTCCAGAGCAGTGATTTCCAAACCTGGTTGATCATCAGCCTCAGATCTACTGAGTCAGAATCTCTGAGAGATGAGCCTAAGGATTCATGTTTTTACCAAACTCCAGTGGTTATTCCAAGAGATAGTCAACCCAGGAACCTCAGCTTCAGAAACTTGAGTGGTTCCACATGAGAGGAGAAGGAAAGTGTGTTTCCCAAAACAAAAGTAAAACTAGAATGACACAAAAGGCTTTGCACAGCCGTACCTGATGATTCATACTAGGTTAGAAAGTGATATGGTGGACATTGGGGCTAATATATCCATCCATTATTTATCTACTCAACCAGCATTTTCTGAGCCCTCCTATGTGCTAGACATTGGGACCACATCAGTGAAAAGATGCTGTCCCTGTCCTGTTGGAGCTTAGGGTCCATCAGAGAGGACCAATAACCAATAAACAGTTACACAGATGGTTAATTATAATCATCGTGAGTGCTGAGAAGGAAAAAGCCAGGATGCATGGGAACATGCCATGGGGATACCTGACCATGGGCTTGTTTTAATGGGGGCATTTGGGGAGTTCCAGAAATGCTTTCCTAGGGAAGTGACATTGAAGTTGAGACAGCAGAGGTGATGAACTGAAATGGTGATATTCCAAAGGAGATCTGTGGCATCCGTGCCTCATAGTGTCCCATTAAAGGGCAACCCTGGACAAGAGATGCCATCAGGATGGTGTTCTGGGAACCCAGCTGCTCTAAGGAAACATGTTGTTTAGTGGCTGTGTTCCAATGTGGGAGGTTTATTCTAACATGAGAAGTATTGTATGCCATCTTAGCTGCGTGAATGTTGATTACCCCGACCTGCTCAAACTGTGACTTGAAAAGACTTTGTGTGGCACCACTTAACGAGCCGAGTCATTGATTCTTCTGTTCACCAGCAAACTGCCAAATTCCCAGATCAGAACACTGAACATCTCAAGCCAGCCCTTCCCATGCAGTTTTATTTGCATGTTGAAGAAGGGCCTTGGATTTACAGCACTTCCTTAGCTTATCCTTTTACCCTCTCCTTGCCTTCTGCCTCTCACAGAATCAGCAGACTTTGGGGGATGGGGGCAGTTACAAGAGCTTGGAAAAATCCAAGAACCAAGGAATTCTTCTCTCTGGTTTTCTGCTCCAAGCTTAGAAATACCCAACACATTGTTAAGCAGATGTTCTCTTTACCAATAGTGGGTAAACAAAGACATAGGTGGGTTTTCTGCTATGCCTAATTTGAGATATACAAAATCAAAACCACAGAGCAGGGTCAGTCAGCTCTAGTTCTGATTTATGAGCATTTACAATAACAAAAAAAACAAAGATTACTAGGAGGTCAGTAAGGAGTCACTAAGAATAAGTCCAAACAAACTAGACTTCCTTCCTCTCTTATTGATGTTTCATTTATTTGTTTGTCTGATGGACATGTTAAGCTGGTAGACTCAGTAGTTGGTTAAGCAGTGAGTTAACAAAATTTCCTTCATTCATTGAGGGCCTGTTTGTCCAGAGCATTGGATATTCAGAGATGAATACATCAGAACATCTACCTTCAAAGATATACAACACACCCTTACTATGCCGTTCTTTGCTCTGTGGGAACAGAAACCTTCTCTGTCTTGTTCCCAGGCACAGTTCTTAGAATATAGTAGATCCTTAGTAAGTACTGTTGGGTGGATAGATGGCTGGAAGCCCAGACAGAAGCTTTCTAGATGATGGATTCTTGAAGGACAAGTGTCAGACAAACACTGTCAAAGAAGGATAGTCCAGACAAAGGGCATGACCATTGCAAAGTGGTCACAGAAACGATTTTCAGCTGTGAGGTGAAACCTTTTGAAAAATCACCTTGGCTGAGTGTAATCAGGATACTGGAGGCAGAACATTTGCAGTAATTCTAGGAAGAAATGGTACACAGTTGAGGGAATGGCTGTGGGGATGAGCCAAAGTAAATGGATTTGAGAGAGATTACAGCATGGAAGCAACAGAGTTTGACAACCAAGGTCAATGAGGAAGGGTCAGGGAAAGTTAGATTGATATTCAGGTTCTGGCTTGGACAGTGGGGTGGATGGTGGTGCCAGGCTCAGAATTAGGGAATACAGGAGGAGGGATAAGTTTTAGGGGAGAAGATAACCACTTCCTAAATGTCCAGTAAGTAGATACTATGAACCTAGAGCTCAGGAGAAAATTAGTGGGGGCCAAGGAAGGTGGGTAAGGTAGCAGCATTCTATACTTGGACTCAGGACCTGAGACAGAATGCAACTGTTTAAGGTGTGAGCAGAAAGAAAATGGGGAAATAGAGGCAGAGAAGTAGGAGCAGAAACTGAGAAAGTTAACATCAGATAAATATAGGAACAAAGTTTCAAAGAAGGTGTGAACCAAAGGGCCAAGTGCAGTTGAGAGGTCAAGCAAGATAAAGGGCAAAAGATGTTGTTTTCTGGGTTTGGCAACCAAGAGGTCACCAGTAATCTTTGCCAGAGAAATTTTCAGTGGACGGAGTGGAACAGAAACCTAAGTACAATGGGTTGAATCATGAATAGGAGACAAGGAAGCAGGCAAAGGTGGACAGCTCTCCTGAGGGTGTGGGGCCAGCCCTGGAGGGGGGAAATTTCACTGTCATTGTGAACCCCAGTATACACTTCTTTTCACAAGCACATGTGCAATATGGACTAAGAGCTCAGAGTCCAGAGCCAAAGAGCTGAGTTCAAACACCAGCTTTGCACTTTGGTTGTTTAATCTCTGTCTCAGTTACTTTATCTGTAAAACAGGAAAGAAATGTTACTTCATAGGCTGGTGAGAATTTAGTGAGTTGATTTGTGTGACGTACTTAGAATATTGCTTGGCATGTGCTCCTTAAATATCGACTATTATTGTACTTTTTTTAAAGCAAAGGGATGTGAAGAGAGAAAAAAGAGAGACTGGGGAAGTTTTTCCTTGTCCTTTGGGATCCTGCCTCCTTTATGACCAAGATACGATCTTTTCATATGTAGAAAGAGCACTAATTATTTTCCATTTGTGATGCAAATATCCCTCCCAGTTTGTGCTTTCCTTTTAGTTTTCTCTAGGCTACTTTTTCACAGACAAAAACATCAAATGTTTACATACTCAAATATTTATCTCAGTATTCATAGTTATGGAGGATTTTCCCTCCTTGAGATCAGATACTGAGCTGAGTTTCCTTCCAGTTATTTTATTATTTCATTTCCTATTTGGACCCACTAGAATTTTTTTCTTCAGGACATAAAGTGGAGATAGAATTTACTTCCTTCAAATAGTTAATAGTCCTCGCTTCATATATTAATTATTTTCTTCTCCATTGATTAAAAGTGTAAGCTTTATCACACACAAATAACTTTTATAATTTATTGCAATATAGCCCTGGCTGGTGTAGCTCAGTGGATTGAGCGTGGGCTGGGAACCAAGAGGTCCCAGTTCGATTCCCAGTCAGGGCACACTGGGTTGCAGGCCAGGTCCCGGTGAGGGCCATGTGAGAGGCAACCACACATTGATGTTTCTCTCCCTCTCTTTCTCCCTCCCTTCCCCTCTCTCTAAAAATAAATAAAAATTTAAAAAATCTTAAAAAAAAGAATATATTAAAAAAATTGTTTATAATTTATTGCAATATAAAAACAGAACAAAAGAAAAAAGGGTCAAACCACCCATAATGCCATTGTGGGCATCCTGCTGCCACCTGGCTTTTCCCTGGCACAGCTCTGAGCTGAGGACCCTGTACAGCTGCCCCTCTCCCTGAGCATTCCCAGGAGGAAGCAGATAGGACCTGGTATGATAAAGATGGGTCCTGTTTCCTGCACATACACCCACATACACACATGTGAGCACACACATTCAGCCACACCCACACATACTTGTTTGTGCACATACACACATGCTTGCACATGTATACAAGTATGCACAGACATTTATGCATATTTACCTATAGGTACACATAACTTGCACACGTTCACACACACACACACAATCTCATTTCTGTGTCTCTCCCTAGGACACACACGAGCCACAATGTACCTCCACCACCCAACCACAGGGCAGCAGTTCTAGAAAGCTGACCAGTGGGGTGTGGGGAAGGGGGAAGTGAAAGGGAGGGAGGGAAGGTGAGAGGGAAAGTGCTCTCAGTCCAAGTTCATCCACCTGAGGCTTTGACAAGCTAAAGACCTCTATGCTACTCTGAAAAGTTTATTTGCCCTTGTTGCTTCAGAAGCAACCTGAATAACCCAGGCACTCTGACTTTAATAAGCATCATTGCAGAGTGAAGGAATCTTGAACACCCAAAAAGCATAAAGATCGAAAGATAGTATCTCACCACAATCGGTTTCCTAGAAGTGGCCCCTGGGTTGGTTCTCCAAGTAGAAGGAGCCCCAGCCACTTTTGCTGGCTGCACATGGCTTACCTGAGTAGACAAACCCTATCACCTATCTACCCACCCCCAGGCGGGTAGAGCTCATAACTGTCACTCTAGACTCTCAGAACAGCTGGCACAGCTCCCTAGGCTTTGGAGGCTCCAAGGACATCTCCCCAAGGAGCCTGGTGCTTGGAGAAGCTTGGAGGGTGGCGCTGAATTGAGATGCCCTCAAGGGAAGCCACTGCTGGGCATCTCTGTTCCCAGTGCCCAGCCCAGCCCTGGCATGTACTAGAGGCCCTGAATCTGTTTGCTCCCCAGCTATTAGAGGAATGAAGTAAGTGTGTTTGTTCTGTACCGACCCGGAAAGACGCTCAGCCTTTATTGTTAGTGAGAAGGGGAAACTGCAGGGCAAAGGGAATGTCTGCCTGCCTATCTGCCTGTCTGTCTGTCTGAGATCAGGACCTGATCTGTTGGAGTAGGTCCCCTGGGGAAGAGAGGAGGCCAGATGGCTACTTTGCCCTTGGTTTGCTTCTGCTGTCAAAATGTTTTAAAATGAACACTGTAGGTTGCTCCTGAGGTACCTGCTATTACTTGAGGGAGATTACTGGGTAGGGCTGGCAGATGAATTACAATACAAACAGAAAGAGATTCTAGCCTCAAAATTCTTGGTTCCTTTTCCCCTCCAATCACCTTTCTTCGTATACAGGCTGTCTTCAAACAAAAATTTTTCTTCCCTCCCACAAATCTGTTACCCATTTTCTTTTTATCCCCACTCCCCACTGTTAGAAGGAAAAAAAAAAAACTGTATGCATGCACACACCCTGGAACCTAGCTATAAGCAGGTCACAATTTATAGTACATTATTGTTCCCCCTTGGGAGACATTATTCTTTTTTTCCCCTTAGTTGGTCTGTCTGGATTGTTTGTTTATAGTGACACATATTAAGCTACAGCCAAATTTAGTAAACCACAATAAAATATAACTTAACAGGGCTTTGAAACTCTAATGATGTTCTAACCTCCTCTGATCAGGGTATCATTCCACTCTGTCGGGCATTCCTTAGCTCTGTCTGAGAACGTCAATTTTTCCAAGTCAGTTTCTGGGGCCAGAAAACAAGGGGGTGGGAAATGTTTCCTTCACTGGGATGAAGTCCCATGCAGCACATAGTCGCTGCTCATTTTTCTAACCCCTCCTGCTCCTCCCAAGAGAATCCCCAGTGGATCACTACCATTCTGAAACCAATCCATGTTTCTCAGCATGGCCCAGGAGATGGTGTGATTTGGCCTTGGCCTCCCTCTCTGACTTCATCTCTAGCAACTTCTCTCCCTTTTGTCATGTTCCAGCCACACTGGCACTCTCTATCCCTTGCTGCTCCCTCTGCCTAATCCTCTTCCTTCATTTCTTGGCACGTCCAGCTCTTTCTTCCATTCCACATGGAGCCAATGTGTTCCCACCTTTTTTTAGATTTTTATTTATTTGTTTTTAGAAAGAGGAGAAGAGAGGGAGAAAGAGAGGGAGAGAAACACTGATGGATTACCTCTCGCACACCCCCAACCAGAGATCAAGCCCACAACCCAGGAATTGAACCAGCAACCTTTTGTTTTGCGGAAGACACCCAACCAACTGAACCACACCAGTCAGGCCCAGTGTCCCTTTCTTGGAGGCATCTTCCTGAATCACTCCAACCCCTCCAGTCCCTCTACCCAACCTCATTGATCACTATCCAAAATTATCTTATTTACTTGGTATTTTGACCATCTGCCTACCCCACTAGAATATAAGCTCCATAAGAACAAGGAGCTTATCTGTTTAGATTATTGTTGATTCCACAGTGCCTATTAGGTGCTCAATAAATGGTTGTTAAGTGAATGCCTTTTCAGTTTCCAGGGGCTGTTAGCAATGCCCACCCTTGCCCTGATCTGAGTCCTGCAGGAGGCAGGGCTAAATGCATGCTACTGTGATTACAGACCGAGTCCTTCAAGCTGGGCGAGCCTTACAGCCAGTGCACAGAGGACGGCAGTGACGTGCCCATCAAGAACATCTACAATGCCGTCTACTCCCTCCAGGTATGAGCTGGAGGGGACACCCAGCCCTGGGTTGTGGGCTGGACCCAGAAGACAAAGTTATATATAAGCTGGGGTGTGTCTGGGACCAGGAACTGTGTGAGAAACCTTGGGGTTCATCCAAACACCTCAAGAACAAATGATGCTGGCTGGTTCCAGTCCCCTTCAATCTGTCTGTAACCAGAGCTTAATTGATTCATTGAGGTTTGCATGGAACTCAATGCTGAGACAGGTTCACTTCCTATCAAGGGTCTTGGTGAGTGAGGGACAGTCTGAGAGAGGCACTGGCCGAGGGGTCCTGAGCTTGGCTTCCAGGCCCACTTGTGCTCCTCATTCGCTGGTGGCCTTGGGCAAGTTGCGTCATCTGCAACAACCACAGGAGAGGTTGGATTGGATCGGAGGCTGCTAATTGGCAGCCCCAAGACCTGTTCCAGGCTGCACACCTGGTTTTTCTGGCCTGAATGATGTTTAAAAGTCAGGGAATTTCATAAGAAAACCAAAATTCCCAGCTTCTCCTGAAAAACAAGATTGGGGCTCTATTTCTGCAGGATAAATAGTGGGTGGATAAGGCGTGTGTTCTGTGGTTCCCCACAGCCTGCACTAGCCCCTAGCATATGACCTACATTATAAGCCCCTATCAGTGTTTGAGTTTTCAACCTTGAGTGTAATCATCTCCTATGCCTTGTCTCATGTTCTCAGAGTCTGCAGTTCACTGCCCATGGGGGTACCCAGAGAGTCAACAAAAATTATTCCAGCAGGATAAACGAACCAGACAGCCCTCTGCACTGAGTCCTCTTGCTTACAACAGAGCTGAGCTAAGAAGCAGTAGAGACACTAAGTGAAAGGAGACTGTTAGAGAATGTCTGCTTATGAGAAATAGAAAAACAATCAAACTGATTTCAAGACCAAAAAGCCAAACCAACAAACGACCAAAAATAAAAGTAAAAAAGTTCAGCTCATTTGAAAGACACCCCTGAATATTATCTAATGAGAGGCTACCATTACACATGTTTACATGTATCAGTTCATTCCGCGCTCAAAGATGGAGAAGGCAAAGCACCAGAGAGGTGCTTCGTAACTTGCCTGAGTTCACAGAGCTGGGAGGTAGCATTTGAGCTCGAGTACCTTCCTTCATAGCCCCTGCCATTAACCTTTATGCTGTAAGTTTTATGGATGTTGTGGTAGCTTCTGACCTCCAAGGACCCAGCATGAAGGATGGGAAAGCTGGGACTGTGTTCCCCTCTGCTTCCTGGCATCCACTCCAATTTCCCACTTATCTCTTGGCTTGGTGCTCGCATGATGGGAAATGGCCATCCCGGCCCCAGCTTCAGCTGAGCCTGATCTCTCTGGGTACCCCCAGGAGCAGTGAACTGCAGACCCTGAGAATATGGGACAAGACATAGGAGATGCTTACACTCAAGGGTTGAAAACTCAAACACTGATAGGGGCTTATAATGTAGGTCATATATGCTAGGGGCTAGTGCAGATTGTGGGGAACCACAGAACACACGCCTTATCTACCCACTATCTATCCTGCAGGCACATTTATGCGGTCTTCCAAGGCCAGAGGGAGGCTGGCCCTCTGGGTGAGACCCATGTGGTCAGGGGCTCCCTGGTCTCTGTGTACAAGGGGGTGAAGGGAATCGCTGGTCTCCTCTTTCAGATCTGCCTCCACTCGTGTTTCCAGACGAAGATGGTGGAAAGATGTGGGTGTGCCCAGTACAGCCAGCCTCTGCCTCCAGCAGCCAATTACTGCAATTACCAGCAGCACCCCAACTGGAGTGAGTGAGACCCACCCTGGCTTTGCACAGCCCATCAGCTGGGTCAGCCCGGCCCCTGAACCAGCCTGTGCTCAGGTGCCCCCAGGCCCCTGCTTCGATGGCCTTTTTTCTGAGGAAGGTATTGGTAGAGAGATGTTACCCAGAGCTTTACTCCTGTCACCCAGCCTGGCTTGAATGATACTTTCTAATTAGGGACCAAATGCTACAGCCCAGCCTGTGCTAAGAGCTTGAGCACCTCTGTCAATTCCAGGAGGCAAGAACTATTGATTGACAGTACTCTTTCATAGAGGCTCAGAAAGGTTAAGCAATGTGCCCAAAGTCACAGGGCTAGGGAGTAATAGAGCCCAAATCAAGGGCTGCCAACCCCCCAACTCATGTCCCTAACCACTGCAACATCACAAAGCAGCATTTGTTTCTGGGAAGCAGGGTTTGTAGAGAGTAGCGGGAGAAATTACAAGGAGACCATGGGGGCACCACTGGGGACCCCCGGAAAGGGCTCTATGGCCCTAATGCTTATGCTGCCTTCTGCCTTGTTGCTCAGTGTACTGCTACTACGAACTGCACCAGGCCTTTGTCCGGGAACAGCTGGGCTGCCAGTCCGTGTGCCGGGAAGCCTGCAGGTGAGTGCCCTGGGGGGATGAAATCAGCAGAGCTGGGCTAGCCTGGGCTGGCCACGCTCACTCTGTGCCCTCCTCCCTTAGCTTCAAGGAGTGGACACTGACCACCAGCCTGGCACAGTGGCCATCTGTGGTTTCTGAGGTCAGTTCTTCTCCCCTCTCTTTCCCCTCGAGCTCCTCAGCTTGGAGCCTCATGCCTGGTTATATCCTCTGCCATTCTGGGGGGCAATGGGGAGGGGAGGCCCAGGTTGGGGGTGTAGCCGGCCAAGTGCAAGGGTATTCCCCAGACCACACTTTCTTTCTCTGTCATAGAAGTGGCTGCTGCGCGTCCTCACATGGGACCAAGGCCAACAAATAAAGAGAAAGCTTAACAAGTAAGTTGGCCTCCACCCTGTTTCCTCTGCCCCGGCCTCCTCGCTTGCTTCCTTATTAGCTTCATCTTTGCTAGGCTTTTTCCTTTTCATTCACTCATTCCTTTATCCGACAAATAGTTATTGAGCTTTTATCATGAGCCAGGCCATGCTCTAGGCCTGGGGCTCTCAAATGCTTTGACCACGATGCACAGTATGAAAATACTTTTCCTCTGTGGCCCATTGAATGTGTAACCGAGATGTAAGGCTCATGAAACAGCGTTCAGGCAGGTTTTCAGACGGTGCCTACTAGTAAAGCCAAACCAATTACTTATGCTCATTCCAATTGCTTAGAGCACAGTTCAGAACAATTAGTGCTCATATCAGTTCCTAAAAATTGTGAATATCTCTTTGGTTGTAATCTGATACTTTCTATTCCATTTCACTGGGTGAAAGGCCCAGTAAATTTATTTCATGACTTCCTGATATATCTTGACTAGTTGGAAAAATATTCCACTTCTAATTTCACTTGAATTTTCTACATCGAAATTCAGTTATAAGGAGACCTTAGCAAAAATCAGCCAGGCCACCTGTCAGGGACCTCAGCAGATGGAAACGAAGGTTAGGTGGTGGAGTTTGCACGTGAACTCACATCTCTGTGGGCCATTCCATCTCAATAGTGCCCAGCACCAGGCCTAGGCCAGCGGGAGCCAGTCTGGCCTCCAACAGGCACTAAATGTTTTGTGCCAGGTGCTTTGTGAGTGCTGCATACAATGATGATGAACAGACATGACCCCTGCCCCCTAGATACTTACAATCCAGTGATAGACTTAGGCCAAGCATTGCAACTTGGTGACTCCTGAGGCTGGATCTAGCTCCATAAAAGTAACCCATTATTTCCAGCTTTTCTTGAAAAGTCAAAAGTTCTGGCAATAGCAAACCTCCTTTCTTGCATAGCACCAAAGAGCTTAGTAATAGCTGCCCTTCTGGAATACATTTGAACTTTCCACCTTGCCACAGTCCTATCAGGAGGCATTTCAGTACAGCAGTTAAGAGCACAGGCTTTGAAGTCAGATCTCTGTAGGTTTGAACACCAGCTCTGCCAATTATGAGCTGTGTTGTTTTTACATTTTTAAAAATTTATTTATAAAGTTTTAAGGGAGGGAGAGAAGGGAGGGGAGGGAGGGAGAAAGAGAGGGAGAGAAAATCAGTGTGAGAAAGAAACATTGATCAGTTTCCTCCTGCACATGCCCTGACCAGGTACCAAAGCCACAACCCAGGCATGTACCCTGACTGGGAATCCAACTGGTGACCTTTCTCTCTGTGGGATGATGCCCAACCAACTGAGCCACAGCAGTCGGGGCAAGCTGTGTAATCTTGACCAAGTTGCCTACCAATTCATGTCTTAGTTTCCACATCTATAAAATGGGGATGATTAAAACAGCCTACTTTATAGGGTTGTGAGAATTAAATGAGTTAATTCACACAAGGTTCTTGAAATAGTGCTTAGCAACACAGGAAGTGCCCGATAAATATTAGCTGCTATAATGATTATTATCATTATTACCTTATACCCAGCCTACCTCACTCATTTACATTACCTGCCTATCTCCTGAGATTGCAATCAAATAATCACAAATGTCAAGGCTTTGCGAAGAACAGGGTGCTATGAGAGTCTACCTGGGTGGACTGACTTAGTCAGGAGGTTGGGAAATGGTTTTTGAGTAATGAATGGTCTAAACAACTAGGCCCATGCTGGAGATATGCTCTGGATGCAGAAGGAGCCCTGTGGGCCAGGCTCTGAGATTCCTGTGGAGCTCAAAGCCTGGGTCATGCTGGAGGCTAGGCAGGAGGTAGGTAGCCATGGTAAAGAGTTGGTCACCTGGTAAAATGCAAAGGTGCTCAACTCACCTTGGCCCTGCCTGTTGGAATTTCTGCAGGACAGACTTGGCAAAGCTCCTGATATTCTACAAAGACCTGAACCAGAGATCCATCATGGAAAGCCCTGCCAACAGCGTGAGTAGCTCCCTCCCAGAACCTGTCCTGAGTCTGTGAGGGCGCCCATCTGCCAGGCCTCAGGAAGCAGAGTCAGATCACAGGGGTCCAGCCAAGCTATTAGGGACACCATAGACCAGCCAGGCCTTGGGTCAACACAGGCAGAGGAAGAGGGACAGGAAGGCAGCCCACTCCTTCCTTCAAACCTGTTCAGGGCCAGGGCTAGCCAGTTTTCTCTTGGGAATTGGGGTCCCTGCATGAGGCTAGCTTGGGTGGGTCTGTCATGATGGTGTGGCTTGGCCTTTCTTACAGGTAGAGATGCTTCTGTCCAATTTTGGTGGTCAACTGGGCCTGTGGATGAGCTGCTCTGTAGTCTGCGTCATTGAGATTATCGAAGTCTTCTTCATTGACTCTCTCTCTATCATTGCCCGCCACCAGTGGCAGAAAGCCAAGAGGTGGTGGGCCCACAGGCAGGCACCCACCTGCCCTGAGACTCCCCCAAGCCTTCGGGGCCAGAACAACCCAGTCCTGGATATAGATGATGACCTTCCCACTTTCACCTCCGCTTTGCGCTTGCCTCCAGCCCCAGGGGCTCAGGTGCCTGGCACACCACCCCCCAGATACAATACCTTGCGCTTGGAGAGGGCCTTTTCCAACCAGCTCACAGACACCCAGGTGCCAGCTGAGTCCTGAGGCAGGGTGAGGAAGAGAGATCTAGTCAGGACCACCAACCATGAGCTGAGAACTTGGACGCTATCTCCTATACACAGAGGTGACCCTCTGCACCCACTCTGCACTTTTCAGAGACATTGACTATAAGTCTGCTTTAAACATCAAGATGGGGCCTGAGCATGTGCAGGAGAGCTGCTGGGCCCTGCCCAGCAACACTCAGAGCCATCCTGATGAGACAGATCCTGCAGCGCAAATCCTTAGCCCATGTGCTCAGAGAGAGATGGGGTCCAGGAAGTGGTGCCTGATAGAGTTCTTGATCAGAACTTGAGAAAGGCTCCAAAGCCTCCAGTCAGGTTGGGGCCCAAGGACGGGACCTTAGGTTGAAGGTCTGACAGTGCTGGCTGGTGCTAGGATAGGAGGAAGCTCCAACCCCACTGGAGCGGTTTGTGAGTGAACTATTTTTAGTCACTGACACAGGGGCAACATCTCTTCTGTGCCCTCAGGCTGGGACCTGGCCTGAGGTCCTCACAGTGTGTAGGAGAGAAAACGTGCTGGAGCGGGGAGGCCAGGGAATGTGACAGGAAGCCCTCATTCTGGCAGGGGAGGTGGGGCCATGTTCTGAGCAGCTAAGCCAGTGCCTTGGGCCCCTTTCCCAAGCGGAGAGGAGCTAGTTAAAGGGCTTTGCTGGACTCTCCTCTCCAGTGGTAGCCCAAGGCATAAAGGATATATTCTGACAAACTGCTCTTCCTCCAATGCAGACTCCTCCAACGACAAGCCAACCATGCAAGACAGTCCATGAGTCCCAAAGTCACACCCTCCAACATGACAATAGCTAATGTATTAAGCACAGAGTAGGTGTTCAATGTCAGCACAAGAATAGTGTACTGGATGCTGTCCCAAGCTCTTACAGAGTTTAGTGTTGGGGATGGCAAACTAGGACCCTCAGGCCAAACCCTGTTTTGGCCTGTGACCTAAGAATGGGTTTTTTTCCCTCCACTTCTCAACGGTTAAAAAATATCAGGAGAACGTTTGTGATTCATGCAAATTCTACAAGATTCAAATTTCAGAGTCTATGAATAAAATTTTGTTGGAACACAGCAATGCTTCTCCATTTACATAGCTTCTGCAGCTGCATCTGTGCTACAAAGTACAGGTAAGTAGCTGTAACAGAGAGCTGATGACCCTCAAAGTCTACAATATTTATTCACTGGCCCTTTACAAAAAAATCTGCCAGCCCCTGGATTAGCACATTAAGTATGACAACCCCATTTTATGGATAAAGAAACTGAGGCACAAAAAGGTTAATTTACTCAAGGTGACACAGGTAGGAAGTTGTAGAGCTGGGACTGACTCCAGGCAGTCTGACTCCAGAGCCTGGGCATGTTATCCCTCCATCATTTTGCATCCAGTCAGTGTCTGTGCCTTTTAAGGGTGAGGCTCGAGTCAGTTCCAGTTAGAGGAGGGGAATACCGGACACCTGGTTATGGGGCAAAAGGAGCTCCTCTACCGATGGCCTGCATTTCAGGACTGCTTCCCAAACAAGGTTGGCTGCTAATGGAGGCAGGAATGTTGGTGAAAGAGCAGGGGCAGTGGGACCCTGCCTGGTCCAGGGGCGCCTGGTCCAACCTGGCCCCAGGCCTGTGGCAGCAACAGTCATCTCTGTCCAATGTGCTCAAGGGATGAACCTCAAGGGATGGGGTGCTACAAGGAGGCATGGCAGCCAGCAGGGTAGAGGGCATCATGACCCTGGCCTGTCTGGATGTTCCTGAGGAGCGGGCTCAGAAGCCAGGCCTGATGCAGACAAGCTTCAGGTTACATAGGGCGCTGTCCTGGCTGCCGTCCATGCCAGGCTGGGGTGGCTGCAGCCAGCGCAGACAGGGAACTTGCAGAGGACACCTGCCTGGACACTGCCCAGAGGGAGCTTCCTCCTCCTGCCCCACCACAGATCCCTGGCATCAGCATGCCACAAGTAGGAATGTTTCCAGCAAGGATGGGTTGCTGCTGACTTTGTCCAAGGTGAAGCCATGAGCATTTGGAGCCAACAGCTACCCATATTTCCCCCAGGACATGTGCATGCAGAACCCATGGCTCCAGCCATCTCCTTCCTGCCTGGCACCTGACTTCGGGGCTTATGTCCCTGCAGTGCCAAATGCTGCCCTCTTTCCCCCTTCACTCATGCTTCCAGGCCAGGTACCAACGTCACTACCTCTGTAAAGTCTACTCATCCCTTCATGGGCCCCAAGAAGTTGATGCTCCCTCCATTACGAAACTTTCCTGCCCCAATACAATTTTTCATCCATTTGTCTGTCTCACACTAAATGGTGAACTCTTTGAGAGCAGGAATTGTGTCTTATCTCTGTCCCCAGACTGGACAGGACTGAGTACAGTGATAGCATTTAGGAAAAGTTTATGGAGCTAATAAAAATAACAATCATAATAATGGCTAATATTTATTGAGCATTTACTGTTGCCAGGGATTCTGCTAAGCACTTAACACACATCAGCTTGTGGAATTGTCCGATGCAGGTATTCTTTCAAATAAGGAAACTGAGGCCCAGAGAGTTCTCCTCTTGGCCCCACCACTTGTGTGCTTAACCACCGTGCAGAACGGATGGAAGTTTTCCTGAGAGGCCAAGTTCACCTGCCCCCAAAGAAGTCCCCTTCTGTCCTCTTTGGCTTCAGGTCCATCTTGCCCAGCCAAAAGGCCCTTTTGTGCCAGGTCAGAGGCGGGGGCGGGGAGAACCTCTTCATTCCCAGACACCTTGGATAAACAGCCACCATGGCCAGGGGTTACTGACTCTGAGGAACAACGGCTCCCTTTCTAGGTCGTAGTTACATTTGTTCTTGACACATCCTTGTTCTTCTCAAACTCTCTGAGCCTCCATCCTCGCTGGTCCTCTGGCCCCCTTCCCAGGCCCCTGAGTCCCAGATCCAAGTGTCCACACAGCCCACACAACATGTCTCGGATAACAGAAACACCTCAAACCCAACATGTCCCCTGCAAGCCCACATCCCAAGGGGAGATAGCTGATATGTGCTAACCTCTCCTGGGTTGAAACTCAGGAGGGAGCTCTGGGCTGGACAGAGCCACTCAGGAGCCATCAAGGGGGTGGATGAGGTGGCTGTGGAGGACAAGCAGGTCAAAGAGGAGGAGACAGTATGGAGACCCTGGGACCTCTGTGCTTAAGTAGCAGCTGGAGCATGAGAAGGAGCCTAGACAAAAGATGAAGTAGCATCCACAGGGCTCTCCTCCTTCCCATAGGTCTCCCTGTCCCCTGGCTCTGACCCTCGCATTGCTACTTAAGACCATTATGCTACATGATAGAAGCCACATATTGAATGATCTCATTGTTATGAAAACTCCCAATAAGTAAATCCATAACACATAAAGTAGATTAGTAGTTGCCAGGGGTTAAGGAGAAGAGGGAGTAGCTGCTTAATGGGTAAGAGCTGTCCTATGGGGATAATGAAGATGTATTGGCGCTAGATAGAGGTGAACGTACTAAATGTCACTGAACTGGACACTTTAAAATGGCTAACTTTATGTCATATGAATTCTTATCCTAATAAAAAACTCAAAAAAATAAATAAATTTGTTTGAATAAAAAGGGTGAGTTGACCTAAAGAAAAATGAGAAATAAAACTAAAAAGACAAGCAAGCTGTACTGGTGGTGGAGGCCAGGAAGCCCCTGGGGGCGGGCGGGCGGGCGGGTGCTCAGAAGCACAGGGCTGGGCTGGTGAAGAACTGGCTGGCAATGGTTTAGTGTTCATCCTAAGTGGGGGCACAAACATGGGGGTTTGCTTTCCTGTCTTGTTAAACCATACACATGTATTTATGCACTCCTCTAAAGAGCATGGTTTTGCACAATTTCAAACTCAGAAAAGAAAGTAATGAGTAGTCAGTAAGAAACAGATGGAGTGCATGTTAATAGCATCCTAAAAGCAATGAGGTGGACCAGGGAATGCCCCTGAGGGGCAAATATCTCTCTGGTTCTGTCCCCTCCTCCCTTCACTGAGGCCACCCCAGAGATGGCCAGCGAGACGTTCCCCAGGGTGGGTGCCCTGGGAAGGTCCCTAGCCAGGCCCAGTTCTGGCCCACACAGCCATCACTGCTCAACCAGCCAGCTGAGGAACAGTTCCAACTGTTTCTCTCCTGAGGCAGGACCAGCCCAGGGTGGAGAAGGACCTGGATCAGCCGGATTCCTGAGACTCCAGCTTTAATTGCAGGCTGCACACTGAAGGCATCTCATTGTGCCCAGTTGGAAGCTGGAAGGAGCAGAAGGAGGAGGTGAAACAGAGCTGATTGTTAAACCCCTCTTTCACCCTCCCCCAGGAACCCTCCTGGAGGAAACTTCCCATCCGCATCTGTACATATCTCTGGCCAGACCTGCAGGTGTCTGACAAATTCTCTAATGTGACTAACTGCATGGACTCAGGAATCTGACAGTTGCTTTTTGTCTTTTTAAATAACATTATTTAAAATACATATTTATTTTTATATAAAAGTAATAGATGTTGTGTTAGGAATCTTGTCTGAAAATGCCAAAAACCCAATTCATATTGCAAGCCCCAGACATGTGTCCTATTTCTTCTCACCTCAAAAGGAAGCAAGCTTCTCTCTCACAACTGTTCTAAAAACCAAAATGATCCAATGGGCTCATAGGACATACTTGGGCCATGGGCCTTTTCTTGAATTCATCACAGTCACCAAGGGGATAAAACTGTATGGTTGTCCAGGCCTGCATTCTGTGATATTTCTGCAGTCTTGCTTGCAAAAATCGACATTGAAAGAGCAGTAAGGAGTGATTGCCAAGAGCCACTATGGTTCAGCACAAACCATAGAAACCTGCTATGGAAAATTTCAGAAAGCATAGAGAAAATAAAAACCAGCCATTATTCCACCAGGAGAGCCTTTTGATAAAGCTGCTGGGTTATCTTCTCATTGATGAGGGAACTCAATCAAGCTCAGAGGATCCCCCAACGCAGGAATGTGACCGCGATTCAGGTAAGAACATGAGAAAGGGAAGAAAAGCAGAGGGAGTTTCGGAGAGACAATGGGGCTGGCTATCCATGCCCACCTACTATAGTCAGTCCATCACCAGCTTCCCACCAGCCCCAGGATAAATTTCTGCCTCCTTCACTACCTCCACTCATCCATCATCGATGTATTAATCCATTTATGTGGCCATTCACATGTCCATCTATCCATCCTAGCACCTACCTATCCAATAATCATCTTTAAACTATGAAGTCAGACTACCTAGTTTTGGAACCTAGTTTAAATTCAGATCCCAAAACCTCAGCTGTATGACTTTGGACAAGTTACTTAACCAATCTGTGCCTGTTTCCTCATCTGTAAAGGGGGGTTAATAACAATTTCTACTGCATAAGATTGGTTTTGAGTATAAAATGTGATAAGGAAGCCCTGACTGGTGTGGCTCAGTGGATTGAGTGGCAGCCTGAAAACCAAAAGGTTGCGGGTTTGATTCCCAGTCAGGGCACATGCCTAGGTTGCAGGCCAGGTCCCCAGTTAGCAACCGGTCAATGTATCTCTCAGACATCATGTTTCTCTCCCTCTCTTTCTCCCTCCTTTCCCTTCCCTCTAAAAGTAAATAAATAAATAAATCATCTTTTTTAAAAAAGTAAATACATATATTTCATAAATGAGATAAAGAGGATACTAAGGGCTTGGTTAAGCGCCTGACTCAAAAAAGATCATCAGTAGAGTTTCCTAGCATTAGGTTTTTGTTGTTTTTATAAAATTAGGTATCTTTTGCCCGGCTGGTGTAGCTCGGTGGATTGAGCACGGGCTGGGAACCAGAGGGTCCCGGTTCGATTCCCAGTTGGGGCACGTGCCTGGGTTGCGGGCCAGGTCCCCAGTGGGGGCCATGTGACAGGCAACCGTACATTGCTCTTTCTCCCTCCCTTCTCCTCTCTCTGAAAATAAATAAATAAAATCTTAAAAAAAAAATTAGGTATCTTTTATTATCAGACATTAGTCAGGCTGCCTACAGGTTCCTGAATGGGAACAGACTGGACCAGCACCGCCAGCCACAACTTTTCCTTCCTTGCTGCCATTGAGGCAAATGCTGGCTACAAAGAACTGTGAGAACCACAAAAAAAAATGTCCTCCAGGACTTACTGATAAAAAACAAACGGAAAACTATTGTAGCTTTATTTTTTAAAAAGGCAGCTCAAGGTTGGCAACTCCTAAAGGTCCTGAAGGTCTGGTCCTGAGATCTGCTGTTGCTGAATCAGACTTCCTGGCTTGGAGCTGGGCACCTGAGAAATAGCTAAAATGGACCATAGGGGAGCCCACTTTAGTGCAGGACTAGGGAGTAGTCAGGCAAGTACCAGCCCACCCCTCACATCCTTGGTAGATAGTTTATGGAAACTGACAGGTTTACAGAAAATCTTGGGAGCCCCTGGGGCCTCCTCATCACTGCTTCCCCCCAGGGCAGAGATGTCAGGAATGAGAAGAGGATTTGGGAGGTCACTGGCTGGTTCTCCAGATGGAACACTGGATATGGATTTCTGAAAAAGGCTCAAGATCTTGGAATAATGTTCCAGACCCTCATGAGTGATGGATGCAGCTCACGAAATAGGGGGGATTATTGTGGACCAAAAAGGGGCTCTATGAAAAGTTTCCTCCCAGGGTGATCTGGTCATAAATTCCTAGCTGGGCAGGTCATGGTGGGTAGTCACTCCCCAGGCCTATAACTTCTTCAGTGAAAGGTCTATCTTTGCCTCCGGCAAGGCCTGTCCATTGTTCCTGTGCCCCAGGTGCACCTGTGAAAGGCCAGAGTCACCCTCCCTTTCAGACCCTCAGAGGCTGACTGCCCTCAAGGGAGCACGTCATCTTGTTAGCTGTCCTGTTCTTTACTTTCTCCCACCTTCAGGTGATCATCCTTACTGTTCTCTCCTTAATTCCAAATGTGTAAAAGAAACTGCAAAGTGTCATTCTTGGAAGCATTTTTCTCAGTGTGTTGAGATCTTGCTTCCCAGCATATCCTTTGGCTCAGATAAATTTCTATTAAAAATTTCTACAGATTTGGACATTTTTATGTTGACACTGAGGTTGCCCTGAGCAGGCCAGCTTACTCCAGAGGCTTTGCATTGAGTCTGAAAAGAGAGAAAAAGAACAGAATCGGGGCTTGGTATGGGACCTGAGTCAAGGATCAATCTATGGCCAGTGGAGGGCCCAGCCCATAGTCAGGGTCAGGGGTCAATCTGTGGTGGATCAGGGTCCAACCCTGTTTAGGCCCAGGCCCAGTCCATGAGTAGGCCCCTGGTCCTGATAACCCTGCCTGCTATTGGTGGAGGCTGCTTCCTTGCTTGCAGGTGTTTCTCAAATTGGGCTTCACGTTCTTCTGCCATTTGACCTTTTCTGTCATTTCCACGTCATTTATTTATTTGAGAGAAAGAGAGAGGAAGAGAAACATTTATTTGTTGTTCCACTTATTTATGCACTCACTGGTTGCTTTTTGCACGTGCCTTGACTAGAGATCGAACCCACAACCTTGGTGTATTGGCAGGATGCTGTAACCAACCAAGCCACCTGGCAGGGCTCCATGTCATTTCTCATAGTCCTCTTTCTTTGAAGCTCCTGGCACCTGACATACCATCCTCGTTCATGCTTGCCCACCTCACCCACTATCATCCAGGGCCCTCATTCACATCCCCTGAAGACCTCAGAGCCAGTACCCTGTCTTCTTCTTGTATTTGCAGTTTTTTTCCATTGTGGTAGGTACCCCAACTCACTCTGGCTTTGGCAAAGGTGTGAGGGAGAATATTTTGACTCACTTAAATGAAATGTTCAGATGCATTTAGCTTTAGGCATAGGTGGACCCAGGTGTACAGTCAGTCACTGGGGCTCCATCTATCCTTCTCCCCATTTCCCTGATTTCCTTGCCTTTATCCTTAGACTGCTTTTCTTTTCTTTTTTTTTTTAATATTATTATTTATTTATTTTTAGAAAGAGGGGAAGGGAGAGAGAACTAGAGGGAGAGAAATATCAATGTGTGGTTGCTTCTCATGTGGCCCCCACTGGAGACCTGGCCCACAATCCAGGCATATGCCCTGACTGGCAATCGAACCAGCGACACTTAGACCACTTTTCCTATACAGAGGGAAGATGGTCTGTCCCCCAGAGATCCTTCTTCCCTCAGCTTTCATAGATCAAACTCACCTGGAGATTCTGATTGGTCCTGCCTGGATCACATGCCCAACTCTGAACCAATCACTGTGGCTGGAGGATGAAGTACTCTAGTTGGCCATGTCTGTCACACATTTATCCCTAATAAGGGTGAGTTCTGCCCAAATCACATGAATCTCTGGAGAATGGTGGCTGAACAAACAAGCAGAGATTCTAACCTTGAGCAGATTGAATTTGAATTACAAATAACCTACTCAGTCAGGAGATAATTCTTTGAATTCTTCCATTCTAGGTAACTTTTGTCTCCATTCCTCTGTAGTCACCCACTCCCAAGGCAACCTTTTGGATAGGGACACAGCTCCCATCCCTCCGCCTTTTCTACTTTGTCCTCCCTCCATCCCTGCTTCTTATCCCAACCCAAAGTCCCAGCTCATCAGCCCTCTCCCTTATTTTCTTTCCATCCTAGACCTCATGTTCAAACATTACAACCACTCTCTCACCACCATTGTCATCTTTCACCTTCAAACCCTGGTCAGTCCATGTGGGAGTTTCTCTCTTCCTGCTCGTGGGTTCATCAGTGGGGACAGTCGTGGTTTTGTTCCATTGGACACACCGTGTAACACTACTCAGTCTTTAATGTGCACATGACTCACTTAGGGATCAAATTCAAAGCACAGATGCTATTTCTTAGGTCTGGAGTGAGGTATGTGGTTCTAACAAACTCCCAGGTGAGGCCAAAGCTGCTGAACAGCCAAGTTTTAGCAATCCTCCACTTCAGTGTTGCTCCAACCTCCCTCCAGGGAAGAACTATCTGTGACACTTGTTAATTGTAAGGATTATCAAGTCTCTTTCTGGAATTTCTCATTGAGCAGGTATGGGTCGGAGGCCCAGACACTCCATGATTTTAACACATTCTGAGTGAATTAACCCCTGGAGTAATTGAGAAATACTTCTGTCTCATGGTGATTAGGCTGTATGACTCATATTTGGCTTCCAGGTGTTCTCTGCCACCTACAAGCTCCACATCCCTTTCACCTTCAGCAGGTACGCTGGCCTGCCAGAGAAATCCCAGATGGGTTGGTGTAAACTCTCCTGTCAGACTTTAATTGTATCTTCTCCTGCCTTTGTTCTTTCCCATCTAGTCTTGGAGAAAGAGGCACCCCCTCACCTTGGCCCATCCTGCCACCTCCCTTAGCCACCTTCTTCAATGATAGCTCCCTTCAGACCTGCCTTCAGCCTCTGCCACTGTCCTGGCCCCTTTTCTGCTTATCAAGACTCTCCTGCCCCCCAATTCCTCTCAATTCATATCCTAACTTCCTCCTCCATTCACCACCATGTTTTTTATTTATTTTTCGGTCACCTCTATCTATAGTCTACAATGCTATCATTTAGAAAGTGGTATTTTAAAAATACATCAGCTTATTTTAAAAACTATTTTTTATACTTTTTTCCTCTTCTCTCCCCCTCCCACTCCCCTGTTGATATCCCTCCATGCCTTATATAATTCCCTTTAACATTTCATATAATAAAGGCTGGGTGATGATGAACTCCTTGAACTTGACCTTATCTGAGAAGCACTTTAACTGCCCTTCCATTCTCAATGAAAATTTTGCTGGATAGAGT
The DNA here is from genome assembly GCA_004026765.1 of Micronycteris hirsuta. Lineage (NCBI taxonomy): Eukaryota > Metazoa > Chordata > Mammalia > Chiroptera > Phyllostomidae > Micronycteris > Micronycteris hirsuta. The sequence goes on along the minus strand of PVJI01011666.1, from coordinate 8,364 downwards.
ATTCTTGGATGTAGGTCCTTGTCTTCCATGACTTGGTATACTTCTCTCCAGCCTCTTCTTGCCTGCAAGGTCTCTTCTGAGAAATCAGCTGACAGTCTTATGGGAATTCCTTTGTAGGTAACTGTCTCCTTTTCTCTTGCTGATTCTAAGATTCTCTCCTTATTTTTAATCTTGGGTAATGTAATTATGATGTGCCTTGGTGTGTTCCTCCTTGGGTCCAACTTCTTTGGGACTCTCTGAGCTTCCTGGACTTCCTGGAAGTCTATTTCCTTCACCAGCTTGGGGAAGTTCTCCTTCATTATTTGTTCAAATAAATGTTCAATTTCTTGGTCTTCCTCTTCTCCTTCTGGCAGCCCTATGATCTGGATGTTGGGCTGTTTACAGATGTCTTGGAGGTTCCTAAGCCTCTCCTCACTTTTTTGAATTCTTATTTCTTCCTTCTGGTCCACACCATTGATTTGAGTCCCAGTTTCCTTCTCTTCCCTATTGGTTCCCTGCACATTTCCCCTCATTTTCTTTAGTGTATCCTTCATTTGTTCATTTATTTGCATCCAACTTTCTTCCAATTTTCTGAGCATCCTGATTACCAGTGTTTTGAACTGTGCATCTGATAGGTTGGCTATCTCCTCATCCCTTAGTTCTAATTTTTCTGGAGCTCTGTTCTGTTCTTTCATCTGGGCCATTTTTTTTTCTTGGCGCGCCCATTACTTTAAGGGGCGGAGCCCTAGGTGTTCGCCAGTGTGGGGCAACCTATGTCATTGTGCTGTGATGCTTCCTTTGGGGGCAGGGCCTGGGAGGGAGCAATGACGCTTGCTCTGTTCACTGTCGGCTCCCATTCACCGCCCCCGCCCCAATAAGTTCTCCTGTGAGGCCAAGAGCTGCTCTAGCCACAGCCTCAACTCCCTCAGGTGCTTTCAACAGGTGGTCTGAGGCTTTTTTCCCCCACAATGGTGGGTTGTGATGGTGGGCTGTGTGGTTTGCTCTGCTCCCCAGCTCCTTCTCCCAGTCTATCTGCGCACAAAAGAGGGACTGCCTGGTCCACCAGTCTCCGCCCCACTGGTTCCCACAGGCTTCTCCAATGCTCGGGCCACATTTTGGTCAGATGTGCCCACCGTGAGTCTCTCTGGGCAAACTGCCTTCTCACTGTGTGCGCTCTCCACCCAGATCCACCCCACTTACCAGTCTGGATGAACATGTCCTCTCTAACTTCTTGGCTGTTGGACTTCCACTCAGTTTGATTCTCTGTTCATTCTGGTTGTTTTGCTTTTTAACTTGTTGTTTATCCTCTTTGGTTGTGAGTGGGGGAGCAGTTTGTCCACCTATGCCTCCATCTTGGCCGGAAGTCCTATTTTAAAAACTTTTTAAAAATATTTTTTATTTTGAAATCATTTTAGACTTACAAGTGAGTCACAAAAATGGGGCAGGGTTCTCATATTCCCTTCATGCAGCTTTCCCTGAGATTAACATCTTATAGGACGAGGCACATTGGTCAAAACTAAGAAACTGACATTGCTACAATACCATGAACTAAACTACAGACTTACTTCAACTTCACCAGTCTTTCCACTAATGTCCCAAAAGTGTGTTTTTTAATTATACAAGGTCTACATTCATCAACTGTTCCTTTAAAAATTAGAAAGTACAAATATAAAAAGAGAAAAAAAACTCTTGGTCACCAAAACCACAATCCTGACACAACCACAGCTAACATTTTGTTGTTTCTCCTGCAATGCTTTACCCACGTAAATCTATATTTTACAAAAATATGCTCAACCTGCCCTGAAATCTGCCTTCCCTGCTACTTCATTATAAATAACCTTCCATTTTTAGTAATTATAACTCTAGATCATAATTTTTATTTTATTAAAATTCTTATTTCAATTTTTGATAGGTCATAAGTTCACATGGTTTAAAATTCAAAAGGTAGAAAAGAATATTTAGCCCAAATCACCAATCTTCATTTCCCACTCACCCAGTCCATTCTTCCAAATTATTATATATGAGTAGATCAAAACATATTAAAAGCTAAAAGTATGACCCTGACTGGTGTTGGTGTATGGGCTGTGTGTTGTCCCACAAATCAAGAGGTTGCCGGTTCAATTCCCAGGCCAGGTCCCCATTTGGGGACCTACAGGACGCAGCCTGGTAGATGTTCCTCTCTTGCGTCAATGTTCCTCTCCCTTTCTTTCTCCCTCCCTTCCCCCTCTGTAAAAATAAATAAAATCTGTTTATCAAAGTCTACAAGCATATTCTGGGTTGAATGAATTATTATTTTTCTCAATTAAACATTTATTACTGGATACTTAGGTTTTTTCCCCCACTGGTTTATATTATAAATGACACTTTGATTTAACACCCTTATGCCTTTGCCTTTACCAAATTATTCAATTATTTCCTTAAGATAATTCCTAATGGAGTGGCCAGGTCAAAGAGTTGACACTTTGGATATTGGGAACCACCCTGCCTGGTTTCAGAAGCTGTAATCCCCCATGGTTAAGGCTGAGTAAGAGACCTTTGGACCCTAAACCACTAAGGAGACAAAGCTTATCTCCCTGGTAGGAGTGCCACCTCTGTCCCTTTTACTTCACCCTGCTTGTCCTGGAGCGCATGGTCAGTTAGCCAATGATGGGTAAGATTCCTCAAGGGAGGAACAACCTAAGACAGGCATGGTCACTTAGGGGCCCCCAGGGAAGGACTTGAGGGTCTATAGAAAAAGGGGGTGTTGGACCCTCGCCCCTCGGCTTTGACATAAGAGAATGAGGAGCCTGAGTCCTCATTCTCTCTGCAAGAAGTCTCCTAATCTCTTGGCTGCCTTACTTCCCCTGCCTGATTTAAGCCTGAAACAATGCCAGAGGGCGGTGCAGCCCTGGGCTGGAACCAGAGGTTCCCTGGGCGATCAGGCCTAAGAAAGAACACAAAAAATTCTGTGAAACCTGCTTTGCTAAGAATGTCCTCAATTTTCTGATAAGGGTCCAAGCATGAAATGAGTTTTTTCCCCCAAAGTTTTATGGCCCTTTAGCTAACTGACCCTGACTCAGTGTAAGCCCTCATAGTTTCTTATATGTTATCTATTGTTTGATCCTTACTGCTTGACAATGACTGATGAACTTTACCTGTATTCCTGTGCAAATTGAACCCAATAAAATCCTATTGAGGAAAAGTCTCCTGTCCCTTCTCTTTTGAGAGATTGGCCACCTTCCCTCCCCAAACAGATCATGTCTTGGTAGATTTATTCTCATTTGTGGTGGCTGGGGGGAGCCCTGCTGGCGGAGCCCCCCTACATCTGTGGAGGAGGAGTCTTTGGATTTCAAATTTCTTTCTACGAAGACTATGCACAACTTTCCTATACCCAAGCCCACCCAGGCTAACAGACTGTACCTATCAGATGAACCACAGTGGTATTGCTTTAACCTTCATTTCTTTTGTAATCAGAAACGCTGGGTCAAATTTATTCATTATCGATGTACAAATGAATTTCATAGAAGATGACACTGCCTCTACTTCTTGACTCCCCATTGCCTCTTTAACTCCTTACAATCTGGGATCCAGCTCCATCCCTCCCCCAACAAGATGCTGCAGCAAAGTCTGCCACACAAGCAGCCAACCAAACTGTCCTTTCCCATCCTCATCCTGTTCAATTTCCCCTTGTCCCTGAACATTAAAGATCAAGCCATCCTCTTACAAATTTTTGTGGTTGGGCCTGGTCGGGTTGCTCAGTTGGTTGGAGTGTTGTCCCACATGCCATAAGGTTGCAGGGTCAATTCCTGGTTAGGACACATACCTAGGTTCTGTGTTCAATCCCTGGTCGGAGTGCATACAGGGAGGCAACTGATCAATATTTCACTCTCTGTCTCTCTCTTTCCCCCTTTCCTCTCTAAAATCAATAAAACATATCCTTGGGTAAGGATTTTTTAAAAATTGTGGTCGTTAAACTAAGCCTGTTTTTTTTTCAAGATTTATTTAGTTATTTATTTTTATTGAGAGGGGAAGTGAGGGAGAAAGAGAGGCAGGGAAACATCAATGCAAGAGAGAAACATCAATTGGCCACCTCTTGTAAATGCCCCAACTGGGGACCAAACCCACAATCCAGGCACGTGCCCTGACCAGGAATCAAACTGTCAACCTTTTGCTTTAAGGGAGAATGACCAGCCAACTGAGCCACACCACTCGGGGCTCAAAAACCACCTGTTTTTTTAATCCAGCTTTTTAAATAGAATTCACAACTTTATGGATCTAATTCGAATTTTGACAAACATAATCAGTCATGTAACCATCATCACCATGACCATAATCTAGAGTATTTCCATCACTCCAAAAAGTTCCCTTGTGCCTCTTTGCAGGCAGTCCCTTCCCATCCCTACTCCCTGACAATCAATAACGTGCATTTATCACTATAGTTTTGTCTTTTCTCAAATTTTATGTAAATGGAATCATATAGTACTTGGGTTTTTGTTTCTGGATTCTTTCACTTCATGTAATGCTTTTTAAGCTTCATCACTGTTGTTGTGAGTATTCTTCAATCATTTTTACACCATTATATGGCTATACCACAGTTTGTTTATCCATTCTCAGGTTGATGGACTTTTTGGTTGTTTTCAGTTTTTAGCTATTTTGAAAATAGCTGTTAAAAACACTCAGGTACAAGTCTTTCTGTGAACCTAAGTTTTTTTTATTTCTCTTGGGTAAATTCTTGGGAGTGGAATTGCTGGGACACTGTGGGGATATATGTTTCACTTTATAAGAAACTGCCAACTTGTTTTTCAAAGTGGCTCTACCATTTTACATTCCCACCAGGATGAATGAGAGTTCCAGTTGCCCCACATCTTCACCAGCATCACAGTGTTCAAAGCTGGACATGTGACGCACGCAGGGCCGATTACCTGGTGAGTTTGATCTATGAAAGATGGGGGAAGAAAGGTCTCGTTTTCTTTCACATGAATGAGCTGTCAAAACAATATAGGCTTGGTTCACTTTCTACTGCTAAACTTTATCATTTTAGTCCTATAATAGACCAGAGATGGTATCTCATTGTGATTTTAGAGTGCATTTCCCTAATGATGAGGAATTGGAGCATCTTCTGTGTGTGCTTGTTTGCTACTTGTATATCTTCTTTGGTTAAATTTTTAATTTAAAAAATTATGGTAACACATGCTCATGGCTTTATAGTAATTCAAAAAGTGAATCTCCTTCACACCCTTGGCAACCCTGTGAAGGTGACAGCTGAATAAACTGAGGCACGGGTCACTTTTCTCCCAGATACATAGCCAGAAAGCTGGGGAGCTGGGATTTAAGCCAACTCAGTCTGGTTCCAAAGCCGCCTGTATCCATTTTTACATAAATTAGAGCGTCTCCTGTTCTATTATGCTTCTGACATTTTCCACTGCACGTATCTTTGGTCATCAATCCTTATTGCTCTCCCTATTTGTTTTAACAATTGATATATTCCAGTGAAGGGTGTGCCATTATTTGTTTGGCAAATCCCCTGTTGATGGATATTTAGGTCATGTCCAATACTTTGCTACAACAAATAATGCTGCAGTACATATCCTGGTTTGAACCTCTCTGAACATATGTGTAAGCATAACCATACAATAGATCGCTAGGAGAGGAATTACTGGGCCATGCATGTGTATCTTTAATATTTTTGAATGCCTATTTCCCCACATCCTCTGCAACGGTGTTAAACACTTCCATTCTTGCCAAGCTGATAAAATTTTTAATGGCAACTTTTCATTGTTTTATTGTGAATTTCTTCCATTATGAGTGAGGCTGAGTGTGTTTTCATGTCTTTAAAATTCAGTTGGAGAGATACAAACTTCCAGTTACAAAATAATCACAGGGATATGACATACAGTGCAGGGAATACAGTCAATACTATTGTAATATTTAAAGGGATTAAGAAGTACACATTGGCAGTTACAAAATATCACAGGATGTAAAATACAGCATAAGGAATATAGTCAATAACATTCTAATAACTATAGTGCCAGGTGGGTATTTGAAATATTGGGGGGATCACTTATACTGTACACCCAAAACTAATAAAAAATAATACTGAATGTAAGCTGTAATTGAAAAATAAAATTCAAAATAATTGTCATATTTGTATGGTGACAGATGGTGGTAACTAGACTCATTGTGGCAATCATTTCATAATGTATAAAAATATCAAATCACTATGTTGTATACATAAAATAAGCCTAATATAATATGCGAACTATAATTCGATTTTACAAATAAAAATGACAGTGAATTGCATTTCCAGTCATGCAAAATTCTCCTTGCGATAGTGGTGGTATCACAGCTGGCCCTGGTTTTGCCTTAATTTCTCTGATTTATCTTCCTTCTCGCTCTTCTTTGCTGGCTCCCCTTCCTCTGGTTTCCTTCCTCAAATAGCCATTCTTCATGGTTTTCTCCAAAGCCCTCTGCTCACTCTACTTCATACTTCTGGGCTCTCTCATTCTTGCCCTCAGCTGCCATTGTCACCCCCTTCATTGTCACTTGCCTTCTAGATATTTCTACCTCAACACCCTTCAAACACCTAAGTCTCTTTTCCCTTCAAATCTGCTCTTCTTCTCAAAATGTCAGCTTCTGGCACCTATGGATGTAGGCAGTCAGGCAAAAACCTGGAGGTCATTTTGCCCTCACCCCTAATCCAGTTATAGTAGGAAGTCAGATGGGAAAGAGCAGAGTAGGAAGGATGGGCCAGGTGCAGAGGGTTACCTGGGCAGAGAGCCCCAGAAGCCTAGCAATGGGCAAAACTACAAACACTTGTATGACCACTCCATTAAGCATTAACCCCTGGAGATGACATGTAGTGTCAGCTGTGTTTCAGCTCCAAGCCCAGAAAAGCAGCAAAACCAGACAGGGCCATGTCATAGCTGCCTCAGGACCTCTGCCCTAGCCACCAACCAATCATTGGAGACCATGACCCTGAGGAGACACACCAAGAAGGCTGATAAATATTCTATTAAGATCGTCCCCATCACAGCTCTCTCTACGGAATACACCCAAGCCTTTCTCCACTCCCTTCTTTCCTCGGGGCATTCTCTCTCTCTCTCTCTCTCTCTCTCTCTCTCTCTCTCTCTCTCCCCCCGCCCCCCTCTCCTTCCCCCAGCACACCTACCTCTCCTCCCTCTTTTGTCTCTCAGGGTCTCTCTCCCCTAAGCTCCAAGAGCCTTTCTTTAGCTATAACTTGTTTCCTCAGTCCACTTCTACAGCTCACTTCTTTTACCTCTATGACTTTCTAAATAAATTTTCTTTTATAATTTGAATCTCGGCTCTGAATTCTTCTCTTAGCCAGAACTCAAGAACTGAGATTGCTGAACCAAGGTTAACACCTGATGCCATTTTTCTGCCACTAACGCAATCAGTCACCAAGCCCTTAAATGTTAAGCCGTCTTAAAAGGATAGTTGCTCCAATGCCTTGAACCAGAGCCATGACCTAGTCATATAATTTGGGCACAGAGGTCTTTATCCGTGGCTTCTTCAAAACTTTGGCCTGCATTCCTCTGTGTGTGACCCCATAGTAGCTCTTTTATATAGCTTTTTCCATGATACTCAGCTAATCTTGGGATGTTTTACTGTGATTAGAAAAGTTATCGAATGTTGTGATGTTTTACATGAGTAATGGCAGCCTTAGGACCTGATCTGAAGATTCAGCCACAGTAAGTTTGGGATAGTACAGGCCCAGGAAGGGGCCTATAGCTGCTGTTGGCTCTAAGAGATAGTTGAAGATAAACTTCTAAACTGGGGCAAAGGATTGCTTCTATATCCCCCAGGTGTACAGCAAATAATAATCATAATCACATTTTGATTAAACTTTCACTATATGCCAGACACAATGCTGACATGCTACACAAATGATCTCATTTAATCTTCACAGTGGCCTTTGAAATGAGTACAGTGGTCCCCTCATCTTTGATTGTACTTTCTGTGGTTTCAGTTACCCATGGTCAACCACAGTCTGAAAATATTAAATGGGAAATTCCAGAAATAAACAATTTGTAAGTTTTAAATTGTGTGTTGTTCTGAGTAGTGTGTGTTATGCAAACAGCTGAGTATTGCTTGCTGATTCTACAGAAATAACCCTAAACACTGGCTGTGAAAGACATGAGTTTATTAGGACTTAATACGTGCACTGGGAGCAGTCTGCTGGTAAAGTCTCTGCAACATATGATTTCCCAATATAGGGTTATAAAGAGTACAGAAAATGAAGCAAATAGGGCTTGCAGGGTAGGGATTATAGGCTCTGCAGATCAGTGAGGCCAGGCTCAGGAGCATCCTGCTGGGCCCATTTCCACAAGGGAAAGGAGAAAAAGCTCTGAAAGGGCCCTAAACCAAACACTACAAGCTACACTGATC
>PVJI01011665.1:0-55017 GCA_004026765.1 Micronycteris hirsuta | reverse complement strand
CATCAGCAGAACATGACGAAGTGGATTCAGACCAGGGTGATTGAACAGAGATCAGCAAGTCAATAACACATTTTTGCCAAATTCCTACCAGAGAGTTTCAAACCCACAGATATGATCCACGCTTATTCTCATGGGAACCCACACGGAGCTAGGCTCTTTACGTATGGTCCCTCAGAGACATGCGTGTCACCTCCACAATCCCCCTCCTCCTCCCCACTGATAACCTTCTGTGTGGTCTCCACTTCTGTGACTCTGTTCTTGTACCAGTTGTTTGCTTAGTTTGTTTGTTTTTTTGTTTTTTTAGGTTTGGTTGTTGATAGTTGTGAGTTTGTTGCCATTTTACTGTTCATAGTTTTTATCTTCTTCTTTTTCTTAGATAAGTCCCTTTAACATTTCATATAATAAGAGTTTGGTGATGATGAATTCCTTTAACTTGACCTTATCTGGGAAGCTCTTTATCTGCCCTTCCACTCTAAATGATAGCTTTGCTGGATAGAGTAATCTTGGATGTAGGTCCTTGCCTTTCATGGATGCATAAGTAGATACACTTTGCCACCTTGCACAACCAAAAGAAGGACAACAAATTTAAAAACAAAAAAAATAACCAGAACTGCCAGAAAATTGAACTGTATGGTAATCTGACAACCAAGGAGTTAAAGAAGAAACATTCAGCTGGGGTGGAGAGAATGGGCAGCAAGCTGGAGGCTGACAGATGGAGCGGTCCCACATTTGAGTGCAGATAATGAGGAAGAACAACTGGGGAGTGGGACAGGCACGCAACCCCGGGTTCCAGTGGAGGAACATAAAACCTCAAAAACCTCTAGCTGTAAAAACCTGTGGGGGTGGAAACGGCAGGAGAAACTTCCAGCCTCACAGGAGAGTTTGTTGGAGAGACCCACAGGGCCCTAGAATGTACACAGACCCACCCACGTGGGAATCAGCAGCAATTTGTTTGTGGGTATCGGGGGAAATGCCTGAAAGCCGGCTGAGAGCTGAGCAGGCAGCATTGTTCCTTCTCAAACCCCTCCCCCACATACAGCACCACAACACAGCAAAGAGCGTTTCCCCGCTCTAGCAAATACCTAAGGCTCCACACCTTAGAATGTAACAGCTGCGCCAAGACAAAAAAATATGGCCCAAATGAAAGAACACACCAAAGCTCCAGAAAAAATACAACTAAGCAATGAAGAGATAGCCAACCTATCATGCACAGTTCAAAACACTGGTAATCAGGATGCTCGCAGAAATGGTTGAATATGGTCAAAAAATGGAGGAAAAAGTGCAGGCTATGCAAAATGAAATGAATAAAAATGTATAGGGAACCAACAATGAAGAGAAGGAAACTGGGACTCAAGTCAATGCTTTGGAGCAGAAGGAAGAAATAAACATTTAACCAGAACAGAATGAAGAAACATGAATTCAAAAAAATGAGGAGACGCTTAGGACCTTTGAGACAACTTTAAACATTCTAACATCTGAATCATAGGAGTGTCAGAAGGAGAATAGGAAGAGCAAGAAATCCAAAACTTATTTGAAAAAATAATGAAGGAGAACTTCCCTAATCTGGCAAAAGAAATAGACTTCCAGGAAGCTCAGAGAGTCCCAATGAGTTTGGACCCAATGAAGCACACATCAAGGCACATCATAATTACCCAAGGCACATCTTACCCAAGATTAAAGGTAAGGAGAGAGTCTTCAAAGCAGCAAGAGAAAAGGAGACAGTAACCTACAAGGGACTTCTCATAAGACTGTCAGCTGACTTCTCAAAAGAAACCTTGTATTCAAGAAGGGGCTGGAAAGAAGTATTCAAAGTCATGGAAGGCAAGGACCTACATCCAAGATTACTCTATCCAGCAAAGCTATCATTTAGAATGGAAGGGCAGATAAAGTGTTTCCCAGATAAGGTCAAGTTAAAGGAGTTCATCATCACCAAGCCTTTATTATATGAAATGTTCAAGGGACTTATCTAAGAAAAAAAAGATCAAAACTATGAATAGTAAAATTACAACAAACTCACAACTATCAACAACTGAACCTAAAAGAAAACAAAAACAAAAATGAACTAAGCAAACAACTAGAACAGGCCCGGCTGGTGTAGCTCAGTGGATTGAGCTCAGGCTGGGAACCAGAGGGTCCTGGTTCGATTCCTAGTCGGGGCACATGCCTGGGTTGCGGGCCAGTTCCCCAATGAGGGCCATGTGAGAGGCAACCATACATTGCTCTTTCTCCCTCCCTTCTCCTCTCTCTGAAAATAAATAAATAAAATCTTTAAAAAAAAACAAACAAACAACTAGAACAGGAGCAGAATCACAGAAATGGAGATCACATGGAAACTTATCAGTGGGTTGGGGGAGGGGGTAATGGGGGAAAACGTACTGGGAATAAGAAGCATAAATGGTAGGTACAAAATAGATAAGAGGAAGTTAAGAATAGTATAGGAAATGGAGAAGCCAAGGAACTTATATGTACAACCCATGGATATGAACTAAGGGTGGGGGATATGGGTAGGAGGGGTAGTGCAGGGTGGAGGGGAATAAAAGGGAGAAAAAATATGGGACAAGTGTAATAGTATAATCAATAAAATATATTTAGAAAAAAATAATTATATGGTTGAAATAAAGCAAGTCTTTATGATTGCGAAGTATTTTGTAAATATTAAGATTAAAATCAACCCCAGGTGGTGTGCTGCAAATGGAAAGGTCGCCAGTTCGATTCCTGGTGAAGGCATATGCCTGGGTGCCCAGTCTGGGGATGTACAGCAGGCAGGCAGTCAGTGTTTCCCTCTCACAGCAATGTTTATCTCCCTCTAGGTCTCCAACCCTTCCCATCTTGCTAAAATAAATTTTTTTTTTAAAGATTTTATTTATTTATTTTTAGAGAGAGAAGAGAGGGAGAAAGAGAGGGAGAGAAATATCAAAGTGTGGTTGCCTCTCACACACCCCCCACCGGGGACCTGGCCCGCAACCCAGGCATGTGCCCTGACTGGGAACCGAACCGGGAACCCTGTGGTTTACAGGCCGGCACTCAATCCACTGAGCCACACCAGCCAGGGCTAAAATAAATTTTTAAAAAAATGTTAAAATGAGGTGAAGTAGCATGGGCTAGTGGTAGACAGATGTAGTTCCTGCTTGTGGAACTTACTAGTCTGGTGATTTCAGTCTTCTGTAAGAAATTTTGGGGCAGGTTTTGAAATATGGGTGGGGAAATTCAGTGCTTTAAAATGTTGAAGTACCTGCATCTACATTGTCACATTTAATTTGTATAACAGCCACATAAAGAAGTCAGGGTGAGAATGTATATTCCTGTTTTATAAAGAAAACGTGTGGTAGAGAGTAGTTTTGTTAAATTGCCCTGAGCTGTCTGTATTTTCCCACAGAGTTACCTGTTCATCGGTAACATATATCATCTTTCATGCTATTGGATATTTTATGGCACTTTTTCCTGGATGTCAGCGTGTAATGGATGTGCATTCATTTTTGATTTCCTGTGGGGTGTGCTTTTTTCCCAGGCAAAGGGTGGAGGTTATGAAAGTGAAGATGCGTATCAAAATGCAGAACTAGTCTTTCTAGATATCCACAACATCCATGTTATGAGAGAGTCGTTACGAAAACTTAAGGAGATTGTGTACCCCAACATTGAGGAGACCCACTGGCTATCAAACTTGGAGTCTACTCACTGGCTAGAACATATTAAGGTGGGTTATTTTGTCATACTATTATAGAAAGAATATCAAACAAGGTCTTTCTCTGCCCTTTGTCTATATTGGCTTTTATGATTGAAGTCAAGATGAAGGTACCTTTCTAAACAGTGAAGATTGGTACCTGCTTTGATCATTAGAACTACTTCTAAGTTTTGGTGCTTGAATGAATGGTTCTCCTGTATTGTGCATGCGGTTCTGCTGGACTTCTTTCACTTTCTTTCCCATCCTGTCCGAATGCTGCCCATCCTTCAGGTCCCAGTTCACATTTCATCTATTCCATGAAGTCTTACCAGATTCCATCCATTCCCATTTCCTCTGTAGTTTTCACTTTTCTTTTTCTTTCCATTTGATCAGGTACTACCTTGCACTTCATTTAATTACTTTTGCGTCAACCAGCATATATTGTTAATTCAGTGGAGATCAGGGCTGAATCAGTCTTAGTCACATTTATTTTCCCCGTTCTCAGGAACTAAGATAGCACTATCTGTGTGAATAATAGGCACCCAGTAAATAGTTCTTGCATGACTTGTGAAGTGGAAGTCATTCTGGCCAGGGAGATGCAGTGAAGCAGTTGAATGAAGGATGTGAGGACTACCTGTGTGAACACTGCTGGACTTATTTGAATACTAAATGAGTTGGGGACTACCAGTGAACACTGATTTGCCTAACCTGTTCATGTAGTGTTTGAAGCACCAAATGTTATTTTATTTAACATAGATATATATATTTATTTATTTATTCAGATATGGTTTGAATTTCAGTAGCATAGCTTACCAAAATAAAGACTTCTGTAACCTCATATATTAACATTATGAAATAAAGGGAAATGAGATTTTTCATGTTAAGAAGGAGCAGACTTACACTCACATCAGAATCTCTAAAATTCAGAAAAATTGAAGAGAAGGCCAATTTGATCTAATGAGAATTATAGACTATTTTTATTATTGTTTCTTTTCCAAAAGCTTAGAAACTTGAATGTAGCAAAGTGTCAACACTTCTCAGTTAGAGTGTGTGCAGGTGGCCTATTTCTTACATGGCGTGTATGGAAATCCATAAGACTTCATTTGGGACTAACATAAATTCCACTTCTGTAGATTCTAGGTCACTTTACTAGCAGTTACAGCATCCTCTCCAAAAAGCTGGCTAGACCAGAAACACGTTCTTGTGGAGGTGTAAGACGTACCGTTGTGCCTGGACTCCTCCACCAGTCCTCACACCTGCAAGGCTTACCCGCTCACGTTCTTCAGATCTTGCTCCAACATCACCGTCCCAGAGAGGCCTTTCCCAGCCACTCCGTGCAAAATAACAGTCCTTCTGGAAGCCCCTAGAACCGTATGGTGCTTTCTCACCTACTGCTCTCTGACACGTTACATATTTCCTTATTTATTTGCATCTGGCTGGCCTCTCCAGCCAGAATGTAAGCTTCATCAAGCCTACACTTTGTTCTGTTCTATTGACTGCTTTGCCTCCAGCACCTAGAGCCATGCCTGCCACATAGTAAGGGACTCCATAAATGTTTATTTTATAAGTGAGTACATGAATTGAAATGACCACGTGACCACCTAGGAGAAATCTTCCTGGTCAGTCTTAACTTTCCAGCTGTTCTAATCCTTTGGGTCAGTGATTTGTAAGTGTGCATATGCATTTGAATTACTGGTGGAAGTTATTTAAAATCACAAGTTAGTATTGGTGGAGATTGGAGCCCAAGCAGTTTTGAAAAAAAATATGCTCCCAGATGACTCAGGCATAGTCGAGATCGAGACTGCTGCGCAGTACCCCATTTCCAGAATATGCCTACAGTCATGGTCAGAATTCCCTAGCCAGCCAGTAACCCTGTTTTCTCTCATTCTGATCTGTGTTTGTGGAGCCACGCTGTTTTTTAAGTGTGATCTGGTCACTGAAGAGAAGAATAGTGCTAGATTGTCCTTTTTAAAGGAGGTTATACTTTTGTGCTTCTTTTTCGGTTACATCTAATTCTATCTAGTTTTAACTCAGGATCAACTTCAGAAAAGGTAAATTATTTTACAGAGAGTCTGCATATATAAAAAATAATTAAAATTATTTTAGATACCAGTTAAATGGACATGGTAATTTATTGATATGATGAGAATTTTTTATTCATACTGATACAGAAAAGTAGCTTACACTCAAGTTTTATATTGTACTTTCTGTATGCTATGTGACATATATAAAAACAGTAAAATAAATGCTGTGGAAGCTATAGAATATTTTAAAACATCAATTTTATTGTTTTCATCATATTCTAATTTGGTTAAGCAAGCATTATTATAAATAACAGATGCAACTTCAGTTGGGATATTATTTTTATTTCAATGGATGGTATTTGGAATATGTAAAGATTCTTAGAAACAGATTCTTTTAGAACTTTTTTTCTCTTTCTCATACTGTTGATTTGTTTACATCCCAGAGATACCTTTCACCTGGATATTTCATTGTGCAGATTTTTAGGAGTCTGCATTTATGGGATTTTTCTAGTTTTAAAAGCAAAATTATATATCTTCTACTATTTAAAAACATTTTTCGAGGAAGGGACCAGTCTTTTCCATGTGTTATTGACATAGTCATGCCTAGCAAAACTCTATTAATACATTTTGAAGGAGGAAGCATTTCATTTTTTAACCTTTTTATTTTGTTAAAAACCCGTTTTGCAGCTTATTCTTGCTGGGGCCCTTAGGATTGCGGACAAAGTAGAGTCGGGAAAGACATCTGTGGTGGTGCACTGCAGCGACGGCTGGGACCGCACAGCGCAGCTGACGTCCCTCGCCATGCTCATGCTGGATGGATTCTATCGAACCATCCGAGGGTTCGAAGTCCTTGTGGAAAAAGAATGGCTGAGCTTTGGACATCGATTTCAGCTTGTGAGTAAATAACCTGACCTTGGCTTGATGTGTTACATTCCTCTCACATCAGACTTGTGAAAATAATGCTTTTTATTCATTAGATATTCATTTAAAATTGGTTGTTTATTCTAGAGGGCTAACCTTCTCAGGAGAACCTTTTTGCTTTGGAAAGCATTAGGGTACCTATCATGACTTTTCTGGCTGACCCAGTCTCTTCTGGGATCTTTACCAGGAAACATTCAGCATCATTCCATGATTTCCAGGGGTGTCTGCTCTCCACTTTCAGTTAACAGTTCAGATTAGCATGAATGGTGATGGAATTACAAGGCACTTCTAGCTTTTCCTTTACTGTGGGGGTGGCGATGGGGGTGGGATAGAGGACAACAGTGGGGAGAAAGGCAGGACAACTGTAACTGACCACCACCACCAACAACAAAATGTTTTAAAAGGTTAACAAAATAGCCCTGGCTGGTGTGGCTCAGTGGGTTGAGTGCTGGCCTGCCAACCAAAGAGTCATGGGTTCAATTACCAGTCAGGGCCCATGCCTGGGGCCAGGTCCCCAGTGGGGTGGGAGGGGGTGTATGAGAGGCAACCACACATTGATGCTTCTCTCTCTCTTTCTCCCTTCCTTCCCCTCAGTCTAAGAATAAATAAATAAAATCTTTTTTAAAAAAGTTTAACAAAATAGATTTAAAAGATCAGAATGGTTTAATTATTTTCAATTTAAAGCAGCCCTACAAAGTAGTGTTGCTCACACAGGATCAGAGTCTAAAAAAAATCTGGGACTAAGAGAAAAATAAATAAAATGTAACTCGGAGTTGGGAATAAAACAGCTTTTGTGTTATTTTTCTTAAGATACTAACACTGTAATGACCATGTGTATGAAAAGTGTTGCAGTTAGTTTTATGGAAATGACAAATTTTTGCAACTTCTCTATGTCTCAGAATTTATGTTGATGTTATTGTGGGTAACAAATGTAGAAGTTAGAAGGAAGTCAGAGTTCAACAATTATTGAACCTTCAGTGGTGTCCCTGAAATGATTGTTCAGTTTCTTCATTAATACCTCCAGAAATAAGCACAGATCTCATCCTGAGGCTATACGGTCCCCCTTCAGAAAGTCTACCAATCAGAAACGTCTTCCTCACAATGAACTGAAATATGCTTCCCACGTTTCTGTATTCCTTTTTGGAGACAAGAACAAATGAAACTACGTATCCATGTAAAGTAGCCCTTCGCGTATTAGAAAGTAGCTCATGTCCTTGATAGTCCTCAGTCCTTCTGGCTGGCCATCCATTTCTTCTGTCTTAGCTGAAGCTCCAGGTGTCCTCTGGACTTCGGTCCTGGCTTTTCCACAGGTGGGGTGGCCAGAACTTGCCACAGGTCCTAAAATAGAGGAATGGGGTGTGTCTCTTTCAAAGGATACTATGCTTTCACATTTGCTTTCTTGTTACCTTACACTTTGGATTCATGTAGCTTTCAATTAAATACACATTCAAGTATATTTTAGCTGTTTGTACTAAGCACTAAATTTAGGATCAGAAAACTTGGTGGTTATGTATTGCCTGTCTGTTCGTTGCAGTCACAGAATGTGGAGAGTGCAGAATAGTAATACTTTCCCAGGAAGGATGGGCAGGGTGAGCAGATGTCTAGATGGGGTTGGCATGGCAAGAGCAGAGAAGAGGGAGGGTAAGGTTTAGAGAATCTTGGGGAGGGGAGGGAGTTGGGGTGTCAGAGGCCTTGAGACCACCGAGAGTGTGTTTGTGGCGGCATTTTCTTAGATTAACTGAGAGGCTTTCTGAAGGGTGTTTGCCCAGGTGCTGTCTCTGACGGTGACCTCCAGGACCCAGTAGTTACGAGGGTAAGTGAGCAGTGTTTATAAATGACCTGAGAGAAATGGACATGTAAAGGTGGTCTGCTCTTTTGAACTTGAATTGTTAAATAAAGTTGGACATCTGGAGTATCAGTTCAGATGGTTCGTGTTTCTCAATTCTCTGTAAAATGAATTTATCATGAGAAGACCATTTAAGAAAAAACAAAAAACCTTTTACTTCAAAGGATAAAGTTTTAGTTAGCCAAAGCTGCACATGTTCATATAAATGTGACCAAATCATAAACATTTTAGACTGTTTGAAATTGCCACGGAATCCTAAATTGCTAACTCGGGCTACCGATGTCCTTTTTCCCCCTAGTTGTTACAGGAATGCAGAATTTGACAAATAAAGGGCATCTGGTCAAGATGGTATGCTCACACATGCTTAATAGAGAGTAACAATCCATATTTACCATATCAGAAATTATATTTTAAAAGTTTTAAATATTTATTAATTAAAGAAATAATCTATTTAAGTCCATTTGGGCTGCTATAACAATACCATAGACAGAGTGACTTGTAAACAATAGCAGTTTATTTCTCACAGTTTTGAAGGCTGAAAGCCCAAAATTAGGGTGCCAGCATCATCGGTTCTGGTGAAGCCCCTCTCCTCACTGTGTCCTCACCCGGAGGGAGGAGACTGGGGCGCTGTGAGGGGTCTCTTTAGACACGAGCACTGAGCCCACTCACGAGGGTTCCACCAAAGACCCCTCTTCCTAAACCATCGCATTAGCTCCAACATGCGGATTTCAGGGGAGCACAAACATTCAGACTATAGTACTATTAAAAATGAACATAAGTAACATTTCAAAGAAAAATGTTTTTTAAAACAAAAAAGGGTTTCACGAGAAGAGTGGCATTGTTCTACATTTTGGGGGGCAAATTTTTTAAACGTCTGGCTTAATAGAAGACAGCTAAATTTCGTATGTTCTGCATTCGGTCTGTTGCAATATGTTCTGCTGGTTGAAGTATATGAGGAAAAAATCTGACCACACACAGATAATGCAGTTTAAAAAGTAAAGAGTATTTTAGTGGCTTTTTAAAGGAATTGTTGGTATACTACTTTGTTATTATGCCAAAACTTGACAAATGATAGTTTCTTGGAGGCTAAGTGTAATGTGGAATCCAGAACTAAATCAATGAGTTTTTTTGTCGTTTGTCCCATTAAGTCCCATTGGTCTGTCTTGCACTTTGAGTAGATCTTTACCCACTGCCTGATTTTGTAACATTGTGTGTTAGTTATTCCAAAAATACTTGCTTGCCTAGCTATATACCTCCTCCATTGTTAATGCATTTCTTTATGTTATACCATAAAACCACAGTTGTTAATACCGTCACTGATTTTATCAGAAAAGTCTTTAAGTATTATCAAGCAAGCTCATGTTTTCCAGATAAAAGTTTTCCAAAGACCTAATTTTTACTCAAAAGCTTGAATTTTATCATTGGCAATAAATATTGTCCATTGTTTTCCTTGAAGTAACATAGTCACTTTGTACATTTTCAGAAAGTCTATAAGATATTCAAGTCTTAATAACCATAGTTCACTTATCAGTTGTTCTTTCAAGTCAAAATCATGTTCCATGAGAAAGGGTCATTTCCTACCATCCTACTTATAAGTTTGCAACAGAAGCACATTATGTGTATTTCCCATTTTGTTACACAGACTATTTAAAAAATTGTATTCAATAGGGGAGACTTAATAAAGTTAATAATTTTTACTGCTTCATCGAGGAAACTGGTTTGAGAGCGATTGGCTTTGTCCCTTTCATTTAACTGCGAGTGTGTGGCAGAGCACAATACAACCCCAGTGCTGCTTGGTTCCAGTGTCTTGCTCCGTTCCTCCGAAGGTGCCAGAAGTTTTATCCTTCATCACTTTTGCACTGTTGGTACAAACATCAGTAAATTGAAAAAAGCAAGTAATGTTTTAGTATTATGAAATTAGTTTTGACTTCGCATTCCTCCCACCCCCCACCCCACCCTGCTGCCACCTGAGAAGTCTGGGGGCCATGCTTTCAGAATCAGCGGCTTCAGGGTGCAGAGTAGGGATCTATTTCTGCCGCCCGTGGCAAAGGCTCTCAGAGAAGAAAAAGAATGGAGAAACCGGGTGAGTGCATGCTTGGAGGGCAGAAGTCAAACATTTTTTAAAGGTGTGTGAAGATTTGTGCTAATGCGAGACTTCTTGATAAAGACGGGCTGGAGCCATAAGATACAACAGGCCCCCTTCATGCACTGGCCAAGATGTTACAGGAGAAGGGTGCTTTCTGAGGCTGTTGCCCAAGTAACGTAACATTGGGGGAAAATTAGATCTTCAGGACAAAAACCTGGGCTCTGAGGTCTAACTGCTCCTGTCTCCCATTATCAGCCTTTTACCTTCTGGGTTTCACTTGTTAAACAAAGTTATAATTCCCATTACAAGTGTCTCATGTTAAAAAACAATCTGGCCTTTGTACAACAAAATGTTAATAGACATTTCATAGGTAGGGTGATGGGTTATTGCTGTTTTCTTTACTGTGCTCTTTTAAAAAGATTTTCTGAATTTTTAAAAATATTGAGGAAATAGTACTTTTATTGGAAAATAATGTCCATTAAAAAATGAAAAATCTCACAAAGTTCATACACTGTTTCACTGTCTTCAATGCAGAGACTCGGCCATGGAGATAAGAATCACGCGGATGCGGACAGATCGCCCGTGTTTCTTCAGTTCATTGACTCTGTCTGGCAGATGACAAGACAGGTGAAGTCTCTGTGTATCCATCCTCCCTCTCTGTTTTCAGGTGTCCAGTCAGAGTTGGGAGGTTTGGTCACTGATTATCCTACGTTTCATGTAAAATGGAAATTCTAGGTAACAGAACTTTTACCTCGTTATCACATTGTGAATTATTTGAGAGTAGTATTACACACTTGACAATGTGATTCCATTAGCATTTCAGTGAGTGGCACTGATCATAACCCAAGAGGTTTCCGCCTTTGTTTTATTTATTTACTTATTTATTTGTTTGTTTTAATCTTTACTGTATTTTCTCTTATATTACCTTACAGGGGAGATGCTACATACTTACTTTAATAGTGTTTACTACTTCTTGGAGTAGGTTTGAATTTTCCCTTTGGAATTGCCTTTGAGGTAGTATATGAGCTATACAAATTCTTACCCATCTTTTTTTGGGTGTTTGACTAAAAACAGTAGGATCCAGTTTTGACTGTACCATATTCAATTTTTAAATAACATTTGACTATTGACAAAAATCACATGTGCCGTGTCAGAGGACTGGGAAAGTTCTTTGAAACCGTGGTACCATTGATGGTTATGTGGACTGCTGTCTGGGAGGACTACCTTGAAGTGGCAACAAAGGGAAGATATTAGTTCTGATATGTTTGCTAGAAAAAGAATTAATCACAGGTATCAGTTGCTTGAAGAGGAGAGTACATGACAAGTACCTTTTTTCATTAGCCATTGTGTTAACTTTCTATATGCTGTGTATCTATTGTAAAAGCAGTTTAACTTCCATTCTGAGCTTAAGTTACTAAAAGTTAGAAAATCAGTTTAATCCTGTGTTTCTTAGGCAGAACTAAAATATATTATAGAGATGGGTCTTTCTTGCGGACGCCTAGTTACGTGTTTGCTTGTGTTCGCCGCCGAACTAAAATGTTCGGGGGTCAGTGTGTGTCGGCAGCCTTCAGTTTCACAGATAAGGAAAGCAAAACGTTACTCTTTAAAAGCAATACCAGCAGTTAATGCTCTGCTACTCTAGGTTTTCTTTTTCTTTTTGTTTTGGAGTTTCTTGTTTTGTGAGGAAATACCCACTGATTAAGCTGAGCCAATAGTCTTGCCAAGAAGATGAAAACCAACCACAGGCTCAGCTCTTTTGGATTGCTGTTAATAAGTCAGTGCCTCTGTAGTCGGCTAATCCAATGAGGCTGTTAAGCATATGTAATAATAGTACAGGAGATGGGACTTATTTTATAAATAAATGGGATTTGACAGAGTTTCTTACAGAAAATCGACTTTTTGTTGCAGGTGCTTGATTACCTGCCCCATTCAGCTCCATGGTCACTGCGTGGCAGTTACCCTCCCAACGTTGTCTGAGAAATGCGCCGCCCTGCCCTGCTATGGCTTCCCATCCCTTTGCTTATGTTCCCACCATTTTCCTTCACTACTGGGTAGGGATCATCCAAAGAAAAACTCGGAATAAATATTTATTTCCCAAATCTGCAATCCAGCTATTCATGGAATTCCTCTTCACGGGTCACATAATTTGTCCATTCTTACATAGAAACTTTGGAATAATCTTGAAATATTTCATTGACGGGATGGATTCAATGGAAGCCTTTACCTTCCTGGGATCTGTACTTTGTCCTTGATGAGTTCCCCACAAATTGTGTTGTTTGTGTGATATTAAGATATCCAGTAAGCCCCTGCCCTGAGGTTAAAGAGAAAGTGAATTTTCTTTTTCGTAAGAAAGAGGCTGCCTGAGCACTGGATTACAAGGTGCCCCCATGAGACTGCATGTTCCTTAGAAAGATAAGCAGGTTGGCTTTCAAATGATCTGCACATCTGCCTTGGATAGTTATTTTTATGCATTGCTGACATTTTCTGGAGACATTGATGCTATTTTTTGTGTAATTCCTAAAAACAAAACAATGTTTTTGAAAACATAAAGAAAAATCTTAATATGTTGCTTATGGTCACTTTTAGAAGAAAAAGATTGAAGCAGCCAGAATTGCCTAGGTCAAAATTCATCAGCCTGACAGCTTAGGGCTAACGGATGTGGGGGATACGGAAGCATTAAGGTCAGAACATTCAAATTCTTGCTCCATATGAAAAGGAGATTTGGGAGAAATTATCTTAGAAAAGTGGTAAAGTGATTATTTGAACCAAAAACCAAACAGGTAATGCCATAATGGCTTCGAAATTATACAGGGTCTGACACAAATAATGCCTGTTTTTATTATAGAGTCTTTTATTAAAAAATTGTAAACATGCAATTCTGTAACATAATAGTATCACACTCAAGCACAGCATATGACATTTTAGGTGAAGTGCTTGAATTAAAACTATAAATTATTACACCCATAGTATTAGCCTGCCAACCACACTGAAGCGGATGTTAACTTCCGCCCAACCCTGTAGTTTTGAATATTATTTAGCCTAATTTTAAGAAGTATTAGAAAGGATCTACATATATACAGGGATAATTATGCTTGAAAAAATGTCTTAAAATATTAAGTTTTATGTTTGTGGTGTTCGATTTGCAGTTTCCTACAGCATTCGAATTCAATGAATGTTTTCTCATTACCATTTTGGACCACCTATATAGCTGTTTATTCGGAACATTCCTTTGTAACAGCGAACAGCAGAGAGGAAAAGAGGTAAAATGTGAGCCCCATCCCGGCCTACCCCCGATGTGTATTTTTTTTTACTAAAGTGCATTTTGTGATGGATTTCAGCGGCACATTTGTTCTTTTGAATGATTTCTTTGGCCGTACTTTATTTTATATGCTTTAACATGATTACCTCTATATATCTGAACCTGATCTTTTTTAAAGTACCTCTGCTACAAGGCTAAAGATGCCAGCTGTCAGATGCCAGGCGCGCTGATGGGCGGGAATCAGTAGCTACTAAATAGAATTGAAGCGTGTGTGGCAGAGGGGCCCCAGTCTGCCTGCTACTTCTGGCAGGATGGAAATCCTTCAAAGCAGGTGCTGACAAGTATAATTAGTGAAATATATACATTTGAATGAATGAGCAGCTCAAACCCCAAAATATATTGTGTTTGTGAGACATTTTAGTTTTTCTTTAAATTTTAAGATAATACTATAAAACATTCAAACCCTGAAAGACACTGCAGAAAGTGACAGTCTGTTACCCTGATCTCCCAGAGAAATTACTAGTGATCGGTGTTACTTAGGACACATTATGCTTTAGTCTAAAATGCATCTATTTTCCTCAAAATGTATCCCGTGTATGAAATTCTTAATCATATTGAGAAGCGTATTGATATATCTCTCTTCATCAATTTTTATTTTTTAAAAATGTGGCTATAAAAACATGGCCACGCCTTCCCGTAGAGCACAGTGGCAGAGTGCTTGCTGTGGAGCCGGCTGCCTGGGCTCAAACCTCGGACTTGTCACTCACTGTGAGACCTTGGGCAAGTTAATTTCTGCTTCTGTAAGATAGAGCTGATAGTACTTACTGTGTCGAGAATTAAATAAAATAAGCCATACAAAAACACTGCAACAACTGCCATGTAGTAAGTGCTTCCTAGGTTATATTTTTAATTCACCATTATTATCTTCAGTGTCTACTAGCACATAGTAAATAATTTCATGCATAGGAGACACTCAAGAATTGATTGGATATTGGATAGTTAAGAATAGCTAAGTTCCAAAGATACTTTCATTTTTCGAAAGCCTTGAATAAGATTTACCGTGTCTTGATTTTAAAAAAGAAACATTTTTACTGAGGTATAGTTTGCATTCCACAAAGTTCACTCATTTCACGTGTATAATTTAGTGGCTTTTAATATATCTACAGGGTTATACAGCCATCACCGCTACGTTCAGAACATTGAAAAGAAACCGACTTGTTAGTAGTTCCCCTCCATTCCCCTTTCCGCCCAGCCCCTGCAAACATTGATCTACCCTGTGCATTTGCCTCTTCTGGACATTTCGGAGAAATGGAGTCATTCAAGATGTGGCCTCAGTGTCTGGCTTCTTTCACTTAGCACAGCGATTTTCAACCTGTGTGCTGCAAGAATTTTTAAAACATGCAGTACTTGACTAGCCGGGGGCACTGATCTCTTTCCCCTTAGATTGTCAAATTCAAAAATGACAACAGCCAACACAGCAATAGCTGTGTGGTCTGAGTGAATCAAAATTATACCTATTTTTTTGTCATATCAGCAAAGAAGGTATTTTTTTTTGGTGTGCCACAGAATTTTAGTCATTAGTTTATGTGTGCCATGAGATGAAAAAGGTTGAAAATCACTGACACAATATTTTTCCTTAGCATAAGGCTCAATTTGTAGCATGTACCAATACTTCATTCCTTTTTATGGCTGAATATTCCATTATGCACATAAACTATCTTACCCATTTATCAGCCGATAAGACTTCTGGGTTTCTACTTTTTGGCTATTATAAGTAATGTTGCTTTGAGCATCGGTGTACAAGACTTTGTGTGCATCTTGCCAGTTCTCTTGGGCATGCACCGAAGAGTGGAATTGCTGGCATGGCAACTCTCAGTTCAACTTTTGGGGAATTGCACTGTTTTCCAATATCCTCTGATTTTAATGTAAGTGGGGCTATCACTGAAGTGTCAGCGTTATCTCCCTCTACAGAGATTTTAACAATCACAATATACCTCTTTACAACTTTCACCTAGTATAAATAGCTTATATGATGGAGAGTCTTTATTTTTTCTTCTTACAGAATCTTCCTAAAAGGACTGTGTCACTGTGGTCTTACATAAATAGCCAGCTGGAAGACTTCACTAATCCTCTCTACGGCAGCTACTCCAATCACGTCCTTTATCCAGTAGCCAGCATGCGCCACCTAGAGCTCTGGGTGGGGTACTACGTGAGGTGGAACCCGCGGATGAAACCGCAGGTATGCTGTGCAGTGGGGGTTTTCACTCGTGCAGTTCTATAAGTTATGTTCCTTCCCTTTAAAGCAGCCAGAACAATTACCTGTGCATATTTAAAATTGCCCCCCTTTCCTGTGCATAGCTATGAACGGTAGAAAAAGCACCACACAGGGGGAATCGGGACACTTGGTTCTTACCGTGACTTTGCTTGGATGGCTGTGGACAAACCACTTCGGTTTTGTCTTTTCTCCTTTTCTCTGTAAGATGAAGTGTTGGGTTGGTTAACTTCTACAGGCCTTGTTTTATTACGTTAGAGAAATAGCTTTAGGAATATAAAAAACTTAACAAAATCCTGGTCCATTTTGGAATATGGGATATTTACTACTTAGAACTCTTGAAAAGACTAAAAACCTGAAACTAAATAATAGGAAATCTTTGAGCATTGGCTTTTAGATTGCCTTGTTAATGACTGTATTGGGAAAAGTACTGGTTTCAGGACATTCTGTGGATATACTTGGGGCATTAGGAAGGCAAGCCAGGGGACGAGCGGTGCCGGACAGGTGGGCCTGGACTCTGCAGCTGAGAAAGAAACACGTGTTGCAACATTTAGAGAAGGAACTACATGCCAGAATTTGACTTTGGGTTTGCTTAGGATTTCCTAGTTGGAATGATTTTGTGGTGTTTCGCTCTTGTAGGAGCCCATTCACAACAGATACAAAGAACTTCTTGCTAAACGAGCAGAACTTCAGAAGAAAGTAGAGGAGCTACAGAGAGAGATTTCCAACCGGTCCACCTCCTCCTCCGAGCGGGCCGGCTCCCCCGCGCAGTGCGTCACCCCGGTCCAGACGGTCGTGTGAGAGCACCGTCGGAGGGGGCCGTGCCGCCGCGGACGCCTGCTCACAATGGCAGCTTCGAGGAGAAGGTCTTCTGAATTTAGAACCCATCCGAGAGAAACTCAGTCGCTTTATTTATTGTAAATCTGAGTTTAGAACTGTAGCAGCGCAGATGGCTTATGTGAAATAATCCCTTATGTAATTATATGATTTCAACACTAACTTATTAGTCACCTAAAGAATGTTAAAATGTTTCAATCCTGGATCCACAGTGGGAATGTCTCTGATTTTAAAAGAAAAATGCTGTCTTAGAAATTTCGGTGTCTGGTAAAATCAAAATACAAACCATTTCAAAAACATACCTCTTGAAGGAAGAGAGCCTATCACACAGGGCGGGGGGTGGGCATCAATTTTCAAATCAGCACTGAAATTCCCTGGCGTCTCAGTCTCAGGAAAGGTCACATGGATGGTCCTCTCCCTATCACAGACGTTTCTTTCTTGCAGTAAGTGATCTACTTAAGAGCAGCCTTTAAACACCCACATTCTTCATATATGAGAAGGCCAAGTCTGGAGGATGTTGTGGTGCCGTAGTTGAAAAGTATTGTTACCATTATTTATGTACTCGTTTCAGATGCGTCATTAGGTAGCTGTCCAAAGTGGTGCCTTAGAGAGGTGCTTGTGGGGGCTGGAGAGGAGACAGGAGCGGCTGTCCAGGATTTCAAAGAATTCCGTATCCTTCAGATTAATTTCCATTTGACCAATAACTAGGAACATCATGACCAAACATTTTAGAAACTCATTACCTGCCGTACTTTAGATTTGTCTTGTGTATGTGTGTATTTGACCACAGAAGTTACTTGATAAGTTTTCAGGCAATATTTTAAAAAGTTTACTAGGATTGACTTTTTTCTGAGGTCTGTATAAATTGCTTATGGTGAGAAGCACTATGTTCAAATTTCACATGAAATATTTTACTATTACTCTCCTTTGCAAATTCTGTAATTCCGCTGAATGATGAAGTCTACCAAAGAGCGTATTGCATGTAAAAATGTACTGCAGTCTCAGTGCCAGTCAGGGAGGCCCTGCCTCAGCGTTCCCCTGCTGCAGGGAGAGTTCAGTGCTGGCGTGAACATTGACTCCTTGTGTCTGTCTCACTCTGTCAGAGAGCCATGCTATGCGTTGTAACAAAGGAGCTTCTTGTCCCTTGGGTCCTTAATTAAAAGAAAATTTCAACTGACTTTTAAACTTTGTCCTTGTTCTACTTATTTACCTTAAGTTTCTTTTGCAGAAATGTTACCTGGAAACTTTTTTGAGGAAAGTAGTGTCTCCTAGCATCTGCTTCAAAATGAAATGTTCATTTCCTCTAATACACAAATCAAACAACACTAAAAAAATACACTGTTTTTTCACTTGTTAATTCACTGTAGTCTGAGCCTTAGCCTTGCTCCTCTTGGTCTATGCAAAATTGGTACAAAAATAATTTGGTCATCATGTGAAGTCTCCTAAAAAAACTTATAACAGTTTTCAAGTGAGCAGTCTATCAGTATTAAAGCTAAGTTTTCTATTTCAAATATTTTGTAAATCCATTTTCTCCTGTCCATTCCACCATTTTCCTTACTTAAGCTTTTGTCATCTGGGTCACGTAGATGACTGCATTGCACCCCAGGTCATCCATCACTGCATCCCAAAGTGGGTGGGCTGGACTTAGTAGGAGGCTACAGAGCCAGGGCAGTCTCACTGGTGGTGATCGTGGCAAACTTTCTAGCAGAGGAAGTGGAAAGTGAAAGGGGTGAGGGAAAGTCTGTCCAGCCACGCAGACTGTAGCCAAGGGGCCCATTGCTCTTCAGCAACACCTGGACTTCTGAGACCTCTCTGGGGAAGAGGAGGTGGGGAAGGAAAGGGAAGAGAAGACAACGATAACTGAAGGAACACGTTTCCTGCTGTCGGCCCTTGGACTCTAGGACTCCCCCATTCAAGGATCTCCCAACTGGGCTGTGGGCATACCCAAAGCCCCAAGTGCTAGCTAATAAGCACACACCTCCCACAACTCTGCCACTAGCATTTTTTTTCCTAAGCCACCATTTTTATGCTCACATTAAGAAAAACAAAAACTTACACTATAACACCACCTCCTGGAAAATGAACTGATAATTGCCTATCTGTTGAACTGGTAGGATAAAAGTAAACAAGCAAGGCCTTACCTAAACCAAAAAAGGTGTTCACTACCCAAGGTAGCAGCAGAGGTACACTTTGTCAAACACTTACGAAAAATCTTGGTAATATATCACAAAAAGAAAAACTTCAGCAAAAAAAGACACAGAAGATTGCAGTCAAACTGGTAAAGAATTCAAAATAGCTATTATGGTGAAAGCTATAAGAAAACTCAGGCAATTCAATGAATTAGAATAATATTAATAAACAAAAGCAGTACTTTACCAGAGATTAAAATTCTAAAGAAAAACAACTGGAGTTGATGAATTCAATAGGCAACAAGAATGCATTAGAAAGTATTGCAAAGAGAGATCAGATGGAAGAGAAAATATATTAGCTGGAGGATAGGAATTTAGAAATTATTTAGGTGAAAAAGAACAACAAAAATTCTTTAGCCCTGGTTGGTGTGGCTCAGTGGATTGAGCACTGACCTGCAAACCAAAGGGTCCCCAGTTTGATTCCCAGTCAGGGCACATGCCTGGGTTCTGGGCCAGGGCCCCAGTAGGAGGTACATAAGAAGCAACCACACATTGAGATTTCTCCCTCTTTCTCCCTCCCTTCTTTGTAAAAATAAAATCTTTTTTCAAAAGCTTTTTTTAAGTGAAGAAACACTGCAAGAGTCATCAGACTATTAGGAAAGCCAGCATAAGATTAATGGGTATGACCGGAGGAGAGAATGCAGTAGAACATTTAAAGAAATAATAGCTGAGAATTTCCCAAAGCTGTGCAAGAAACAACGTATACAAATGCAAGAAGCTAACAGAACAATTTATTATCTCAATGCGTAAGACCTCCAAAACACATAATGAAATTGTGAAAAGGCAATGATAAAGAATTTTAAATGCAGCAAGGAAAAACAAGACAGTAACATAAAAAGGAACTCCCATTAGGCTGCCCACAGATTTCTAAGCAGAAACTCTACAGAGCAGGAGAGAGTAGAATGCCATATTCAAAGTATTAAAAGATAAAAATGGCTACCCAACACTCTGAAGCAAAGTTATCCCTCAGATATGCAGGAGAAATAAAGGTTTTCCCAAATAAAAAATGAGGGAGTTCACCACCTGCCTCATAAGAAATGTTGAAGGAAGGTCTTCAAACTGAAATGAAAAGATGAATGTTCACAAAACTATTACTAAAGTGACAATCAGATTGAGAACTGTAACTCCTTTAGCAGCATAAACAATTATAAAAGTAGAGAGCATTAAAAATACCTATGGCTACTACAATTTAAGAAATTCACAGAATAAAAAGATAATTTGCAAATAAGTGGAAGCACATACGGTATTCATAGATAGGAAGAATTAACATTAAAATGTCCATACTACCCAAAGCAATCTACAGACTCAATGCAATTCCTATCAAGATTCCAATAACAGCCTGGCTGGTGTAGCTCAGTGGATTGAGCGCGGGCTGGGAACCAGAGGGTCCCGGTTCAATTCCCAGTCGGGGCACATGCCTGGGTTGCAGGCCAGGTCCCCAATGAGGGCCATGTGAGAGGCAACCATACATTGCTATTTCTCCCTCTCTTTCTCCCTCCCTTCTCCTCTGAAAATAAATAAAATCTTTAAAAAAAAAGATTCCAATAACATATTCACAGAACTAGAACAAATATTTCAAAAGTTTATGTGGAACAATAAAAGGCCCCACACAGCAACAGCAATCCTGAGAAAGAAGGACAGAGTTGGAGGAATCACACTACCTACTATCTAACTATACTATAAGGCTATAATAATCAAAACAGCATGATACTGGCATAAAAAAGACTTCCAGTCAAGATGGTGATCCAGGTAAACATGGCCTGCCTCAACATGCCTCAAACATGACAAAGACTCAACCGCATCAAAATTACAACTGATGACAAAGACTCAACCGCATCAAAATTACAACTGCAATATAAAACAGCCATCACTCAGAAACATCAGAAATCAAGCTGAATGGAAGTCTGACAACTATGAAATTAAAGAAACCACATCCGGATTGGTACTAGGAGTGCAGATGCAGAACAGGATGGTCCTACACCCACATGTGGTGGATAAAAATTCAGAAAGGGTATCTCGGGAACAAAGAGTCCCAAGCCCCACACCAGGCACCCATCCCAGGGTTCCAGTGTCAGGAAAATAAATCGCTACAACTTCTGGCTGCAAAAACCACTGTGGATTGAGTTGGTGGAAGAAACCTCTGAAGCCCCAAGCAGTTCCTCTTAAAGAATCCACACATGGACCCGCCTACTCAGACTCACTCCCTCTGAGCTCCAGCACCAGGGTGGCAGCTTGAAAGGCACCAGTGGTATACATGGAGAAACTGAACTCTGGCTTCAAGGCCAGCAGAGACGACTGTCCCTTTTCTAAACCCTACCCCCACAGAGCTAGTAAGCTAGTGCCATATCTGAGACTCCATCAACCTGGCTAACACTGTTTGATCTGACTTGGAGATCCCCAGAGACTCGAATTGGCTCATCCAAGCTGCTTTTCCATATGAATGGCTGGACTTCACTCATGCTTCACAGTTTCCTAAATCCTATCAAACAAGCAACAGGTAGCTCCAGTGAGCCCCAGGCCCAGCACTAGCAGCAGCCAGTTTGGATTCACAGCTTGGCTTCACCTGGGAACCTCCAAGCCCAACACAAATAGCAGCCATCTCAGATTGCTTTCTAGCAGGGGTATCAAACTCATTTTCAATGGGGGCCACATCAGCCTCATGTTTGCCTTGAAAGGGCTGAATGTAATTTTAGGACTGTATAAATGTAACTACTCCTTAACTAGGAGCAAGGAGCTCGGTGCTGCCACCGGGTAGAAACAAAGTCCTGGGCCAGATAAAACAAGATGGACAGCTGGATTCAGCCCGCAGGCCTTGTGTTTGCCACCTGTGCTTTATAGTTTAGACAGGGTGGCCCTGGGCAAAAAACAGATGGGGGCTAACCTTGATCTGTGCCATCCGGGAACCCCCAGGGTCAGTGCATCCAGTGGACAGCTACAGACCACACCAGAGCACCACTACCCTGCCCCTGCACAGCTGATCCTCCACGGAGGGGCAGAGGTTGGTGGTCAGTGGTCACAGCCAATCCTGGCAGCTGATTGGCCTGGGTAAATCCCTCTCATTGACCTGCCAAGAGCAACCAAGGCTCAACTACCAGAGGAGGGTGTACTCAGCCCATACAAAGGGTGCACCTTGAGTACCCAGCTGGAGTGATAGGGGAGGCTGTGCCACTGGACCCTACAGGACACTGACCATATTTTTCAGAATGTAAGACGCACCTAGGTTTTAGAGGAGGAAAATAGGAAAAAAAATTTTTGAAGCAAAAAATGTGGTAAAATATTTAATAACATTCAGACTATAATTCAGCTACATTTGGACTATAACATGCACCCCCAATTTTCCCCCCAAATTTGGGGGAAAAGTGTGTCTTATAGTCCAAAAAATATGGTACTACATTAGGCCACACTACCAAGATAGAGTCAAAGCAGGTCTGCCTAATACATAGAAACAAATACAGGAAGGCTGCCACAATGAGGAGACAAAGGAACATGGCCCAAATGAAAGAACAGATCAAAACTCCAGAAAAAGATCTAAGTGAAACAGAGAAAAGAAATCTATCAGATGCAGCATTCAAAACACTGGTTATAAGGATACTCAAGGAACTTAGTGAACAAAACACCAGCATAAAAAAGATCCAGTCAGAAACGAAGAATACACCAATTGAAATAAAGGACAATTTACAGGGAAACAACAGTTGAATGGTTGAAGCTGAGAATCAAATCAATGATTTGGAACATAAGGAAGCAACTCCCCCCAACCCCGCCCCCCAAAAAACCAATTAGAACAAGAAGAAGAAAGAGTCCAAAAAAAAAAAATGAGGATAGTGGAAGGAGCCTCTGGGGCAACTTCAAGCATTCCAATATTTGCATCACAGGGATGCCAGAAGGAGAAGAGAAAGAGCAAGAAATTGGAAATTTAAAAAAACTAATGAAAGAACACTTCTCTAATTTGGTGAAGGAAATAAACATGCAAGTTCAGGAAGCATAGAGTCCCAAACAAGATGGATGCAAAGAGGCCCACTCCAAGATACATCATAAGTAAAATCTTTCTGGTTTTTACTTTGCTTTTACTTTACTTTTGCCTTTACAACAAAGTAAAAGAGATTTTACTTTGGCATTTTACTTTACAGTAAAGATTTTACTTTAGAGATAAGAATACATTAAAAGCAGCAAGAGAAAAGAAGTTAGTTACCTACAAAGGAGTTCCCACAAGACTGTCAACTGATTTCTGAAAAGAAACTGCTGGCTAGAAGGGATTAGCAAGAAATATTCAAAGTCATGAAAAGCAGGGTCATCCAGCCAAGAATGCTCTCCCAGCAAAGCTATCATTTAGAATTGAAGGGCAGATAAAGGTCTTCCTGGACAAGAAAAAATTAAAGTTCATCATCACTAAACCATTATTATATAAAATGTTAAACTTCTTTAAGAAAATATAGAGGGATTTCTGGCCAAGATGGAGCCTTAGGTAGGTACACTTTGCCTCCTCGCACAACCAAAACAACAGAACAAATTTAAAAAAAAAAGAACTGCCAGAAAATTGAAATGTATGTAAGTCCAACAACCAAGGAATTAAAGAAGAAACATTCATACAGACCGGTAGGAGGGGTGGAGACTGGTAGCCGGGGTGGACTTGTAGCAGAGAAGCAGCTGAAGGACCGAGTTGGGCAAGGCAGCAGCTGGTGGACCAGGTGGTCCCACATTTGCTTGCAGATAAACAAGGAGAAACAACTGGGGATCGAGACAGACCTCACAACCCAGGGTTACAGTGTTGGGAAATAAAGCCTTGAAACCTGACTGAAGAACCCTGTGGTGGTTGAAGCAGTGGGAGAAACTACCAGCCTCATAGGAGAATTTGTTGGAGAGACCCACAGGGCCCTAGAACATACACAAACCCATTCACTTGAGAATCAGCACCAGAAGGGCCCAATTTACTTGTGGGTAGTGGAGGAAGTGACTGAAAGCCAGCAGAGAGCAGAGCAAGTGGCACTGTTCCCTCTCAGATCCCCTCCCCCCACATATAGCTCCACAACTCAGTGACTTGGGTTGCCTTGCCCTGGCAAATATCTATGGCTCCGCCTCTTACTACATAACAGGCGTGCCAAGACCAAAAAAAAAAAAAAAAAAAAAAAAAAAAAAAAAAAAAAAAAAAAAAAAAAAAAAAAAAAAAAAAAAAAAAAAAAAAAAAGTGGCCCAAATGAAAGAACAGATCAAAACTCCAGAAAAAAATACAACTAAATGATGGATAGCCAAGCTATTGGATGCAGAGTTCAAAACACTGGTAATCAGGATGCTCACAGAAATGGTCCAGAATGGTCACAAAAGAGGAAAAAGTGAAGGCTATGAAAAGTGAAATAAAGGAAAATGTACAGGGAACCAACAGTGAAGGGAAGGAAACCGGGACTCAAATCAATGGCTTGGAATTTAAGGAAGAAACATTCAACCAGAACAGAATGAAGAAACAATTCAAAAAAAATGAGGAGAGGCCTAGGAACCTCTGGGACAACTTTAAATGCTCCAACATCCGAATCATAGGGGTGCCAGAAAAAACTGAAGGAATTTAATACGTTTTTGAAAACATAATGAAGGACTTCCCTAATCTGGCAAAGGAAATAGACTTCCGGGAAGTTCAGGAAACTCAAGAGTCCCCCCAAAAAAATTGGACCCAAAGAGGAACACACCAAGGCACATCATCATTAAGTTATCCTAGATTAAATACAGAGAGAGAATCCTAGAAGCAAGAGGAAGGAGTTACCTACAAAGGAATTCCCATAAGGCTATCAGCTGATTTCTTAAAAGAAACCTTGCAGGCAAGAAGGGGCTGGAAAGAAGTATTCAAAGTCATGAAAGGGAAGGACCTACACCCAAGAATACTCTATCCAGCAAAGCTATCATTTAGATTGGAAGGGCCGACAGAGTACTTCCCAGATAGGGTCAAGTTAAAGGGGTTCAACACCACCAAGCCATTATATGAAATGTTAAAGGGACTTATCTAAGAAAAAGATCAAAACTATGAACAGTAAAATAACAAACTATCAACAACCAAACCTAAAACAAAAACAAAGCAAACAACTAGAACAGGAACGGAATTACAGAAATGGAGATTGCATTGAGGGTTATCAGTGGGGGTGGGGAGGATGGGGGAAAAGGTACAGGGAATAAGAAGCATAAATGGTAGGTAGAAAATAGACAGGGGGAGGTTAAGAATAGTACAGGAAATGGAGAAGCTGAAGAACTTATATGTACGACTCATGGACATGAACTAAGTGGGGGAATGGTGGTCGGAGGCGGGTTGCAGGGTGTAGGGGAATAAAGGGGAGAAGAAAATGGGACAACTGTAATAGCATAATCAATAAATTAAAAACAAAACAAAACATGCAACTTGAGCTCATATAACTTGAAACCCGCAACAATCGTTTTTTGAAAAAGGGAGCAGACCTTAAGACATTTCCCCAAAGACAATATTGAAGTTTTGAGTTTTCTAACTATAAACATCTACGAATAATGGTTATACAGGTGTTATGATCAGGGATATAAAATTTAAAGACCAATATATATGGTTAAGTTGAAGCTCCTTAGTAGCCCCCTGTGACTTACCTGCTTACCTTTTTTTCTCTGTATACTTCATGTATCAGTACTACTTAGCTAGTCACAATTCTAAGTAAACTGCAGATTCCTTCGTCCTTGCTTGTGTTTATTTCATCTTACTGATCTGAAACTGTTCCCCATTGTGGGTAATTCCTGTTCTCTAGTGTTCAGGCATCATTTCTTCCTCCAGTAAGTTTTTCCAGAGTCATCAGTACCGTCTCTGCCACGCCCCTCCTCCCTGTGCTCCCCTAACAGTGCGAACACACTAGCACCACTGTATTCAGTGTCGAAATGAATACAAGGGTGCATCACCCCCCGAAACACAGAATTATCTTCTGGAGGGCAAGCCCCTTGTAGGACAGGCTCCCCTGCTAGGTGTGTTCTAGGAACTTATCTGTGTCACTGTACCAGCTGGCAGTGTTGTGAGAGGAAGCATTGGGCGTCAGTAAATTTTTTTTGAAGACTCTTTCACCCATTTGCCCATTTCATGATGGGTGATTTACCAGCGCACCTGCCTACATCATGCTGAGTGTTCAGCAGTTTTTGACCAAAAGTGGCATGACCCCTGTGCTCCACCCTCCCTATTCACCTGATCTCACCCCAAGCAACTTTTTATTGTTTCCCTGCATGAAAAAAGTCCTCAAAGGGAAATGTTCTGCTGAGGTGGATGAGGTGAAACAAAAAAATGGCAAAACCACTAAAAGGCATCAAAAACTGACAAATTCAAAAACTGTTTAGAGCAGTAGAAAAAAAGTCTCATACTGCATCAAATAAAGAGTACTTTGAAGGTGACTTACATTTAAACATGTAAGAATACACAATTATAAATAAATTCCATTTTGGGGGGTCCCCCCTCATAATTCCGATGTTTACCACCTGTACACACAGCTTTCTCACTCAGCTTGGTATCCATATTAGCATCTTATACATAGACAATTCTTGCATTTGAAATGTATTGCAATAAAGCTCTCAAAAAACAGATGCGGATGAATAACAACATAATTCTCTGCTGTAATCTCTCAAACAAGCCAGCTGAAGTGTACTTCCTTGTTTCAAGTTTTCACTCGAGTGCACCCAAAGCCAGTGTGGATATTTCTGTTTGCCTTCTGAGGGTGGGGCGGGTTTTATCAACATCAAAGCCCTCTTCTAATTAGGACGGGGAGCCGCTACAGTGCAAGTGAGGGCCACACAATTTAATGACCTGAAATTCAAACACAAAGGTAACAAAAGTTTTAATATTGAAAAAGGTGGCTGAGACACAAGAAATATTTCCCATTGCACGGAGCAGCGATTCTTGGGTCTGCGGATTCACTGTCACGGATTTGATGAAGACACAAACCTGCTCATTAGAAAATTGCACATGCAAGCAAAAGTATACATAGGATTTCAGGACAGGCCCAAATATTCCCAATCTAAAGGCCCTAAAGTAAGAACTCTGTTGAAAAGTAATTCAATAAGCCTTAGTGCCCAGACAGCCACTACAATTCATGCTGGTTATCTAAATAAAATCCTGGAAATCTATTTCAATCCCAGAGGAGTCATAAAAAAGAATCTCTTTAAAATGTGGTTAATGTGTTCCTTAGTACTCTTATATACCAGGAGATAATTCCATTTTCTTGGGTTTAATTTCCATGTAAGCATGAGAAAGTCAAGTAAATTATGTACTAAATACCATATATTCTTATTGTTTCTCATAATGTGAATTTCCTCTTTAGAAATGCACTTTTTGAAGAGATTATAACAAACAAAGCCTTTATTAACAGGCTGTTAAGGAAAATTTCAGTGTTTCCTTAAAAAAAAGCTGCTTTATTGACTTGTGGCAAATTTATAAAAAGTTAACATGTCTTAATATATTCAAAATTGATTTACATTATTAACATAATGACAATTGCATGTGTACAGTTAAGACTGTACTCATACTGTACACCCATAAAAGCAAGTATCTAAAGGGTTCTTCATAAAGTTTAAAACCCATAATGCTTTGAAATGAATAGCATGATTACAGACACGTAATAAAAACAATAAATGTGTATGTTTTACAACACCTTCCCCTTCTCGTGTGATTCCAAAACCTCATTTACTTTATTAACAATTTGTTTATACTTTAAAAAATTCTTTTATAATCTTCACAGTTAATTGACTTAAAATGAAAGTGTGGCTCTTCCAAAAACCTTTAACAGTGTATTAAAAATCAATACGAGTGCATTCAATATGGGCTGATGTTTGAAATGTCAAAAAGCAAAACAAAACAATCTTCTTAAATATGTATAAATATTTAAATATAGAAAAACTCCATCAAAAGTCAAAACAAAGTATATTTAATGGTTATAGTAGAAATTAGAAATAGGCAATTCATGCCAGGGGAAGATTTAAAAATGAGACTTTTCAAGCAAACATTGCCTATGGGACAGCCTCACATTTTGATAATTTAAACCTAATTTTACTTAGACATATAAAGAACCATTTCAAAAAATCACACCCACAAGTAAAAAATTGGTAATTTGTTTACAAAGCACAATATTTCAGTACAGCAAATTCATCTCAGAGTATGTGTGGCTTCTTTGCTTTTAAAACTCCCCCGATTTCCATGTAGATGGTTTAACGTTTAGTCGTGATGGGTAACACAAGACGACTGTGTAATGTATAAAGCGCGGTCCCCTTAACGCCTATTAATTCGAACATAAGAGGATGAGACCTGGAAAGTAAATTGTTAACATTTGATTGATGAGGTACACATTATCTGAATAAAATTTATGACCTGGTACTAGTCAGTAATCCCAACTCAAATTATTGCTTTGTAATGAACTCTGTATGGTTTGCATGTCCTTCAATAACTGAAGATTTTTCCTGCTTTTTTCTCCAGGTCTGAGTTTGGTGAAGTCCTTCTTGTTTGTGGTCCCTGTGATTCCAGAAGAACGGCTGCTGCTATTTCCTTCTTCATCAAGAGTCTTTTTGGTGGTTCTTAATTCTCTTTTCTGCTTCTCTGTCTTCTGTTTCTCCAGCTATAACAAATAACCAAGTCAGAGAAAAAGGCGAATTTAATGAAAACACTCTCTCCGACAATCAGTACTTTAAACTCTCATGCTAATTAAAATGAAAATGATATATTCTGGGATTACTTTTTTTAAACACTTCAAAACTGTACTGGACTAGTCATTTACTACTTAGTGCTTAAACTACACAGTGACAGGGCAGCGGCACAGGAAAACCAGAGTGAGCAGGTTAATCCTGGCGCAGAATTGGAAGTGGAGGCGCTGCAGCCGCAGGGAGTGTCGCAGAACGGCGAGTGAGCCGTAAGAGAGCCTGGGGGAAGATCGCGGAGGGGGAAAAATCGGACATGGGAAGTGAAGGAGAGGAGAAAGGAATTCTAGTTTGAGCAGGTAAGGAAGCACATTCCAGATGGATAAAGAGAAGTAGTGGTAACATATCATAGTAATACTATGGAATGGGTTTTTATTTTATTTCACTATTATTAGATACTTCAATTTAAAATAGGAGAGCTTTATTTTTACTTTAGCCGCTGATTAAATTGAAATTGCTGCTAGCATATTGGTGTTCCATTAGAGAGAACAATATCAAGTCTAATACAAGAAACAAATTAGATCACTACTCCTACAAGAATCATATTTAGTTTTTTGAAAACAAACTTTAAAAAAGTGCTCAAAGTCTTAGGTTTTGGAGTTAAAAAGACCCAAGTTGGCATCCTAGCTGTGCCATTTAACAGTAAGCTTAGTATGTCCTTAAGCAAGTTACTTAATTCCAGTTAGGATATGTCTACCTCCTAGGAAACTTAGCTCCAGTTTTCTCATCTATAAAATGACATAATGCATGTACTTCACAAGCCTTCTATGACAAATAAATGGGACGACATAGTCAAAGCACTCTGCATTGTGCCTATTACATAGCAACCTAGTAATAAATGTCGGCCAAACCTGTTCTGCTGCCAGTCTTCTCCATTTCAGTCAGTGCTTACCCACCATCCTCTCCCTCCACATGAGATCCAGATGCAAGTAGCCCTGACATTTCTACTTTCAAAACACACACCTCAAATCTGTCTGCTTCACGGATGACCTCTGATGGAGGTAGGCTTAATGGTCTCACTGGTCTCAGCCTCTGTGCACCATCCCCATGACCCTCCGCGCGGTCACTGTCACCTCTTCCATACCCAAGTCATTACATCTCTCTCCAGATGAGAACTCCGGAGTGTGGCTTCCTACTGCACTTAGTAGGTAACTAAATAAACGGTTGTTTTACTAATTTAACATAATTAGTAACAACTGACTTATTCCTTTAGAAATGACAATTTCTAGGCGCTTTAAGAAAACCCTGGGTTAACTAAGAACCATTTATATTCATCACAGAAATTAAAAGTTTGTTCAGCCCTGGCTGGTGTAGCTCAGTGGATTGAGCGCGGGCTGGGAACCAGAGGGTCCTGGTTCGATTCCCAGTCGGGGCACATGCCTGGGTTGCGGGCCAGGTCCCCATGAGGGCCATGTGAGAGGCAACCATACATTGCTGTTTCTCCCTCTCTTTCTCCCTCCCTTCCCCTCTCTCTAAAAGTAAATAAAAATAAAAAAATTTTTAAAAGTTTGTTCATGTAAAGATCAGAATATGAAATATGTTCAGTATTTGAGAGATGTATTTTAGGTGATAAAAATCTATTCTAAGACAGTGCCTTTTTTCCCAGCCAACTTAACACCAATTCTTAATACTAAATCGAATTAACAAGTGTCCACAGTAAAAAAAGACTTGCTTTAGCTCCCTATCTATGATACAGTCACAGTGTCATTGATGACAATATTTGAAGACAGGGCTGTTTGTTTGTTTTCTTTTTAATCGCTAGAAACAAGGGAACCTGAGTTACCTGGGCTTGATATTTCCGAACTTTCGTTATTTGATTGGCTTTTGCCTCCATCCTTCCCACTAAGGTCTCCAGTTCGCACTCTAAACTCTCTTTCAGCTCAGCGGTTGGTGATTCTTGGATAAGTTTTGCAAGCTGCTGGTGATCACTACATGAAAACAAAAGTAGGGCTTGGTTACGTTTCCTATGTTTTCATCGTTAGGTCTGTACATGTCACTCACCATGGGACCACTACTCTCTGCATGAAAAAATGTCTCCATTTCTTTAATAGAGTAACAAATTTACAAATTATCAGTGAAAATAATAGTTGCATTTGTTAAAGTCCTAATAAGTTGCTCAGTGGTTGGTGCAAGGAGATTGTACTCCACAAATATTTGTTGAACAAAAGATATGACTAGTGAAGCCATCAAAGTTAAAAGAAGATTTTACAATTAAATGTAAAAAATAAAAAATCTAAAACTCACAAGCTCATTTGCCCAAATTCATCTTGTAAAGTCTGTAAGACCTCTGACAACTCTTCATTAATGCTGCTAGAGGAGGGAGGCGTTGCTGACAACTTCCTACTTTTACCGCTTCGTGAAGACGCTTGCTTTGCCAGAGGAACGCTGTTGAGGACTCGGTCGTTGCACAAGACTTTACTGTGCTGCTTCATTAGATGCAAGACATGCTGAACATTGGCTACCACGGCATGACTGGGACTGGTGGACTGAAGAAAAATGAAGAGAAGTAATTTGAAGCCATCTTTTTTACTCCCTAACCTCGGTAAAAAAGAGCCCCCATCTCCCCTCCAAAAGCTTAAGATATGTCTCCTAGTTTAGCTAAATCAATAACCAGATCTCACAGATTTAACATGTGAAATATCTCCTATCCTCTTACTCTCCACCCTCCTGTCAATTCACTTGGTTTATGCACCCACCTCTGTTAGCCACAGGAAGGA
This sequence comes from Micronycteris hirsuta, assembly GCA_004026765.1. NCBI lineage: Eukaryota > Metazoa > Chordata > Mammalia > Chiroptera > Phyllostomidae > Micronycteris > Micronycteris hirsuta. The sequence continues at coordinate 23,542 of PVJI01011665.1, read as the reverse complement.
AATCCTCGCTGGTCTCTGTGCCCAGCCCTCCAGTCTCTATCTCCACAGTACCACCAGCTACCCTAAATATTATTCTGATCACGTTGTTTTCCTATTTGAAATCCTCTGACGGTAAGCCCACTGGTTCCAAACTCAATATAAAAAATGAGGTCCTACAACCGAGCTGCAATCATACTTCCTAGCCTCATGTTCCATCTCCTAATTCCTCTCCATTATTTGAATAAACCGTATTTGTACATGCCGTTTTTTTGTGTGACACTTTTATACCATTCTTTAAAACCTAGTTCAAAATATATAATTTTTAAATATTTCCTTAAAACCTCCAGGTAATTAATTTGTCCAACTCAGATCACTTTGGCCTTTAGCCCTGTCACAGCGCTCATTGCCCTACACTGTCCTTGTGTCTGTCTCACCTGTTCAACAGTGTATGTGCTTCCGGGTGACAGGGATTGTTCGCTTCTCTATCCTCAAATAGTAGAAAGCACTAAGGTCATGTTTGTCACGTAATCAACACAAAAAAACTGGTAGCCTTCTCAAAATTTTTGTTTTGAACACTAGACAGTAATCTCAACATGGTATTTCAACTCACAAATTGATGGATAAGCTAACTTGGCTCCAAAAGAATCATCCAGATAACAGATTTAAAACGCAGGTTACTGGGCAGCACTCCAAACTCAATCAGTGTGGGGTCATGAACTAAAAATATTTATTTTTAAGACTGCCAAGTTGACTCTGAGGTTTGGAAACCATTGTGCAAAGCTAAATATATGTTCTTTTCTAATCCCAGTTTCTATTGTTAAGTAGTAAGCTGATTTCGGCAATTTACACAAAGAGGTATACAACACATCCAAGTGAAGCTTATTCCAGGAACACAAAGCTAATTCAAAATTCAACAATCAATCAATGTAATCCAGTATCTCAACAGGATAAAAAATGTATAATCATATCATTTGATGAAGCATTTGAGAAAATCCAATACCTATTCTAGGCATTAACATTCAGCAACGCATGAACAGAGGGAAATTTCCTCGAGTTGATAAAAAGCACTGACAAAGAAACTATACCTAATATACTTATTGGTAAAAGACCAAATGTTTTCCCCTTAACATCAGAAAAAAAAAAAAGCAAGAATGTCCACTCTCATCAGTCTTATACTGGAACATAATACTGGAAGTCCTAGCCAGTGCAGTAAGGCAAGAAAAGGAAATAAAAGGCATACAAATTAAAAAGGAAGAATTTAACTGTCCCTATTTAGAGATGACATGATTCTCTACATAGTGAATCTTAAGTAATCCAAAAAATTATTCCTGGGATTAATAATTCAGCAAGGTAACAGAATGTAAGACTAACATACAAAACCCAAATATACTAGCAATGACCACATAGAACAAAAATTAAAACCAAATACAACTTACAATCAACCCCCCCAAAATTGAGTATAAAGCATAAAGCTAATAAAACACATGGAACCGGTATGTCCACAACCATACAACATGGCTAAAAGAAACCAAAGATCTAAATAAAGGACGCACACACTGCGCACACGGGCTGGAAGAGCCGACGAGCAGGTCAGCTCTCCGCAAACCGATCTATGGATGCGACACAGCTCCCATGATAGCCCAGTGAGGTTTCTTTTTAGATAGAGAGAAGTTTATTTTAAAATTCATATGGGGTGGCAAAAGAACTAGAAAAGCTAAAACAATTTTGAAAAAGCATAAGATAGGAAAAACCACTTTCCCTGATGTTAAGACTTACTACACAAAGGTAGTGTGTACTGGCAAAGAGGTAAACACATACATCAAACAATAAAAAATGAATCTTGACCTAAGAGCTTCATATTACATATAAAAATCATTTCAAGTGGATCGCAGATTTAAATGTAAAATACAAAACTATAAAACACAGATGAAAACATAAGTGAAAATCTATATAACACAGGATTAGGCAAACAGTTCTTAGACATGACACCAAATCCATAAAAACAAAAATTCAATTAATTACATTTTATCTACTACTGGGAAAATATATTTGCAAAACCACATATCTTAAATATGCCTTTTACCTATAATATGTATATACAAAGAACCCTGAAAACCTAACAGTAAAAAAGAAAATCCAATTAAAAAGGGCAAAATATATAAATTGACATTTTGCTAGATATACGAGTAGCAAATAAGCACATGAAAAAAATGTTCAAACATCATTAGTCATTAGGGTGATACAAATAAAAATCACAGTGAGGTCTCACAAAATACTAATCAGAATAGCTGAAATAAAATGTGGTAACACCAGTAGTAAATGGTGAGAAAAACTGTATCTTTCCACACACTGCTACTAGGAATGTAAAACAATACAGCTACTTAAAAATAGTTGGACAATTTCTTTAAAAACTATATATGCACTTACCATACAATCCAACAATCAAAATCCTGAATATTTATCCCAGAGAAATAAAAACATATGCCCAGACAAAACCCTGTACATGAATGTTCACACTGGTTTTATCTGTAAACACCAAAAACTGGAAACAACCCAAATGTCCTTCCATGGGTGAAGGAGTGGGTAAACAAACCGTGCTGCGTCCATACTATGGAATACTACTCAGCAACGGAAGAACTATGAACACGTAAGAATTTGATGGATCCTAAGGGAATTATGCTGAGTGAAAAAGTCAACTTCAAAACACCCCATAATTGTATGCTTCCATTATATAGCATTTTGAAATGGGAAAATTGTAGATGTGATATGGTGGTGGTTACACACACATACTTGATACAACTAAACTGACCTGTGTTTGCACACTTGCACATGCACACACAGGAGTACATGGAAAACTACAGAAACCTGAAAGGTCTGTGCATTATACTGATGTTAATCTCTGGCCTTGATACTGTGCTTCATTCGGGTACCATGTTATACTATTGGGGTGAGCTGGATGAATGGTAAACGGGGCCATTTTATATTATTTTTTGCAAAGTCCTATGAATTTACAATCATTTCAAAATAAGAAAGTTAATCCATGTCTTAAGATAATTTAAATTCAACTACAATCAAATGGTTTAGAAATGGTAACTCTTGCAAGTTACAATGTCATCAATACAACCTTGATTACCAGGATCCAAATTCATGTCTCATTAACAACTTAAAACATTGACATACCTGTGAAAATGTGTTGAATATGGGAAATCACACTATAGCACTCATAACTTGCAATATGTATTCATCATACTAATTGTTTACATATATACTCTCCAGCAGCATATAGTTTTTGAAAATCTTTTTCCTGTTATTTTTCTGATTGTTATTTATTAATGTAATTATATGTCTGTTGATTCTAGTAATAAAACATTGGGACTTGTATTTTGTCTTTTTAATTTCATTCTTCTAGTAATCCATTTTTGCCGCATTGTATAAAAGCATTATTCTACGACAACGTATTATTAAAAATGAACATTGGTCCTTCACTGTAGATAGTCTGAGAAACACCCAGCTAGGTGGCAGCACATTCTCAGTTGTTTGAATAATATTTCCCAAACAATACAAATAACTTCAATGGGAGCTCAGACTGAAAACCTCTGTCTTTGAACCTGTCCTGTTCAACCTGTGTATTAATGACATCAATAAGAATTACCAAAGATAGGCAATTAAATTTGGGAATAATATAAATATAATGGAAGACCAAACTCGATTCTAATCTAATGTGAGACTGGGTGAATCTGTGTCTACAGAGCTTCGTTTGATTAAAAAGTCCATATAAAAATATCAGTTCCACCAGCACAGAACCCAGAGAGGCTGATGCAAGGACTCAGGAACAGATCTGTAATTTCAGCTGACTCCAGAAGCAGTGAGCGAAAGGGATGGTGTGGCCTCCCCCACAACAGACATGACACTAGGCTGAGCTCACAGACTACCCGAATATGTACAGACTATGTGCTAGTCACACCACATTTAAAGGGCTATATTCAACTTTGGAAGAAAAAGAGTAATGAGACAATTAAAAAAACTCATAAAGCACATCTTATGATTAAGAGCTGAGGAAAATGCTGTCTTCATTTATATCTTATCACAGAGTAAGAAGGTGAGAATAAAGATAAAGCTATCTTTAAAAATTTTTTAATTTTACAACAGTCATGAGTTCACTTATGTTTCATGTGAGTCCCTAAGAGTAGAAAAAGACCAATGAATAGAATTTATACCGTGATGGATTTCAACTCACTTAACAACTTTCAAATAAAGCTGTCTAGAAACATGATGGGATGCCTGAGGTATAATGATGTCTCATGAGTAGGCAGATTTGAATAGACTACGCAATCATTATCCTGGGTGTTTACATAATGAAGATTGGACAGGGAAGTATGTAGTGCATCTCTAATCAAACCGAATGTTAGACTGGGACTAGGAAACAGTCAAAAATATTTTCTAGACTTCACACCCAGAATATTCAGATTTAGTAGGATTGTAATCTGCTTTTCCAAATGCATACTCAGTGATCCTGATGCAATTGGTCATCCCTTGAGAAACCTCTATTTCCAACCTAAAGCAAAGATTCTACAGTGAAACAAAAGAAGCCTGGTAGGAGTAAATAAAGAAAATATCGTAGGTCAAAAGGTAGTCTGCAATCCAACAGGAATGCAAATTCAGGGTAAGGGAGGGCACAGAGCCGACAGCAATGCTTTTTTCCAAGTGCTCTGTGCCTCACACATCCACAAAGGGCAAGTGGAGGAAAACCCGGGAAATAGTCTATTCCCCAAGCTTTCAGAGAGGATTCGATGGGGAGCAGGAGGGATTAAAATTAAATAAATATGGAAAGTATAATTAAAATTTACTCTCAAGGTCTCTTAAAAATCACAATCTAGTTGGGTATTCAAGGCATCTATATGTGAAACCGATAATACAAGCAGTGAATCAAAAAGTGGTATAAACTAACATAGAGTTAAGCACTTATTAGAAATTTCTCAGTTACTTGCTGATATTTGACAAGATTATCATCTCTACATTTAAGCACTAAAAGAACATAAGATTCAAGTCCATGTATGAGTGCTTCTTGGGGAATGAGTCTTCTGAAAGTGAGGATAAACAGAATGTGATTTTTATTTATTTAAATATCTGTATCTAAATATAAATCAATAGGATTGACACCAAACACTCAATGCTATAAACATACTATTTCTTATTCCCTTGACCCTTCTCTGCAACCACATCTTCTCCAAACCAGTCTCTATTGTTAGTAAATTCCCTTCCACAAACACTTCATGTGCTCTAAAGCATCCCCGTAGTCACCTCCCTGAGTCCCCAATCCCATAAAACCGTCTTCCACCTCATTCTCCCATCACTATGACCCACAATGATAAAGGAACAGATGTTTCCACCATTTTCAGGTATACACACAGATGAGTACATTTAATGCAAAGATCTAAATTATACAAAAAAATCCAGAGTTCAATCAACTCACCTTTCCAGCTACAAATGGCATATCACCCAAGCATAATCTATAATGTGGTTGTGCAGCAAAATAATTCCTAGAACCTTTCTGAGTAGAGAGGAAAAAAAACAATTTTACTCACACGACAACAGAAGCTAACTACACATGACTGACTAACCTGAATCTTCAGCTTACTGCTGGGCTACTACTTGCCTCATCAATATTGGCATTATGGTCTCAAGATCCTAATACTTGTCAACAAGCATCCTAGCCTAGGAAAGAAAAAACGGTACCTGACAAAATAGCAGTTACAGTCTAGTGTTGTGTGTATAAAACATTTTAAGAGCAAAAGGTAATTCATGCAATACTGAATATTAACAACTAACATTTATGCAGTGTTTTATAGTTCTAAAACGCTTTCATATATATTACCTCACTATCAGAGTAAAAACTGAAAGATAGGTATTATTAATCTCCATTTTCCCAATGAAGAAACTGGGAATGAAGAAGATTTAATGTGCTCATTCAAGGTTGTAGTAACTACATGGTTAACGAGTGTTTTCATACAAATTATGCCCAACAATAATCAGTATTTTGACTTACTGGTTGCTTTCATACCTTTTCTGGTGGTTTTGGCTTCTTTTTTTTAATTTTTCTTGCACTGGGAACACAAGAAGTTGCCTTATCTTCCAAGATAAGTCTATTTGTTTCTAGACCTGTCTGCAACTAGAAAAAATATGAGAGCCTAAAGTTAACGCTGTAGAAATAAAAGATATGATTTGAGATTTGTCATGTAAAAGCCTGTAAAACCTACAGTAGTATCTGACTAAGAAATGCATCAGAACTGTATAACTATGTCTTCAACCAATCTGTCAATGCCTATCAAACATTTTAAATCAATAACCAATATCTCAATTTATCTTGAAGTGCAGTGTTATAATTTGTCCTTTTTTAGCCTAATTATTCATAGTTGCTCCATAAATTGTAGCTAATTGAGTTCAATGCACTAAATCTACCTGCAAACTGATGCTTCAGTATTTTCTTCCTTTTGCACACAGAATCTACAACAGTGCCAGACACACACAAAAGCAGCTTGAGAGCAAAACACATTTCTTCCTCTTTTAAAAACTCACACTTAAAAGGTAAGAAAAAAGACTGAAAATTTATGTCCAAAAGAATTGGAAGGTATGTCAGCGAATGTCAAGGCCCTTAATCCAGAAGTTTAGTAATTACATTAAAAATAATCTCCGTCTACATGGTAGAAATTCCACAAGCAATTACTAAGGATTTCAAATAAGGGACACTGTTTACTCTAAACCGACTTATAACTTTACTTAAAAAATTTAATACATACATACACATTTACAAGTTTATTAGTCTAGAATGTGGTTTTCAAACCTGCCTGTGTATCAAAATAGTCTGAAGATTATGAGAAAAAGTCAGATTGCTCCTCTCCAGACCTCATGATTTTGAACCTTCCAGGTTTGGAAAATTTGTACTTAAAAGTATATTAAAGTTCCTCAGGAAATTAAGAAGGAGCTGAAACAAACATTTAGAACCAATGGATTAGTTAAAAGAAATATTGAGCCCCGACCAGTGTGGCTCAGTTGGCTGGACATTGTCCAGTAAACCAAAAGGTCGCTGGTTCGATTCCCAGTCAGGGCACTTGCCTAGGTTGCCAGTTCAACCTCTGGTTAGAGCGTGTATGAAAGGTAACCAACTGACATTTCTCATATGGATATTTCTTTCCCTCTCTTTCTTCGTCCCTTCCTCTCTCTCTAAAAATAAACCAATAAAAAAAAAAATACTGAGATCATTACTAATACTTCCCACAATGACTGAATTCTCTGGGGAAACTATTCAGTGACAAAGGAATACAGAATCTTCATTCTCAGGAGCATCTAAATTCCCACACATTTAACAATGCTTTATAAACAGTAAATAAACTGAATAAATATAATTCAATGAACATGAAATTACTATTCTAGAAGATCTAAAAAGCCAGTGAGTTTAAATAGTATACAAAAGAACAATTTTTTCCAATAATTTAACTTCCAGCTTTTCAGTTCTTCCTGGAAGGTGTCATATATTTGTGTGGCAGAGTTTTAACATTTTAAAGTGCTTTAATTAGGAGTTCCGGCCAAGATGGAGGCGTAGGTAGAAACCCTTCACTTCCTCGTATAACCAAAGGAGAATAACAACCAATCTAAAATCAATAAACAACCAAAAGCATAAGAAAATCAAGTGCATAGAACTCTCACAACCAAGGAGTTAAAGAAAAACTCAACCAGAATAACCAGACCATTAAAGCGGCAGACCTCGCACAGGCCAAAGAAACACCTCGGGAGGGGGAGGCGGCAGACGGTCGGTCGGGGCGGAGCTGGCTGCAGGGAGGCTGCGAGGGCGGGGCTGACTGAAGGGGACACTGAGTCTCAGAGGTGGCTGTGGACTACTGTGGTTGCTAAAGTGGGAGAAACTCCCAGTCTCACATGAGAGTTTGTTGAAAAGTGGGCTAGAGATGAGCAGGTGAGCCACATTGTTCCCTCTCTGGCCCTCCTCCGCACAGGTAGCACCACAGTGCAGCAAAGAGGGTCACCCTGCCCTTGTGAATACCTAAAGCCCCGCCCCCTTATAACCTATCAGCTGCACCAAGACAAAGAAATATGGCCCAAATGAAAGAATAGAGCAAAGCCTCAGGAAGAGAACTAAGTGAGGAGGAGATCACCAAGCTATCTGATGGGGAATTTAAAGCCCTGGCAATCAAAGTACTCACAGATCTGATCAAGCTTGGTCGAAAAATGAAAAAACAAATGAAAGATACCCAAAGTGAAAGAAAGCAAAATATTCTGGGAACCAACAGTGACAGGAAGGAAACCAGGACTCAAACGAACTATTTGGAACAAAAGGAAAAAATAAACATCCATCCGGAACAAAATGAAGGAACAAGAATTCAAAAAAGTGAAGAGTCTTACAAACCTCTGGGACACCCTGAAACATTCCAATATCCGAATTATAGGGGTGCCAGAAGGAGAACAGCAGAAAGAAATTGAAAACATATTTGAACAAATAATGAAGGAAAACTTCCTCAACCTGGTGAAGGAAACAGACTTCCAGGAAGTCCAGAGAGTCCGGACCAAAGAAGTTGGACCCAAACAGGAACACACCAAGGCACATCATAATTACCTTACCCAAGATTAAATATAGAGAAGCCTAAAAGAAACAAGAGGAAAAGAGAGAGTTATCTACAAAGGAGTTCCCATTAAGACTATCAGCTGATTTCTCAAAAGAAACCTAGTAGGCAAAAAGGGGCTGGAAAGAAGTATTCAAAGTCATGAAAGGAAAGGACCTGCATCCAAGATTACTCTATCCAGCAAAATTCATTTAGAATGGAAGGGCAGATAAAGTGCTTGCCAGATAAGGTCAAGTTAAAAGAGTTCATCCTCACCAAGCCCTTATTATATGAAAAGTTAAAGGCACTTATCTAAGAAAAAGAAGATAAAAAATATGAACAGTAAAAAGATAACAAACTCACAACTATCAACAAATGAACCTAAAAGAAAACAAAAACAAAAACTAAGCAAACAAGCATAACAGAAACAGAATCAGAGAAATAGACACCACTTGGAGGGATTTCAGTGGGGAGGGGGAAGGGAGGAATAGGGGGGGAAAGGTACAGGGAAGAAGAAGCATGGTTAGTAGGCATAAGGTAGACAGGGAGAGATAAGAAGTGGTATAGGAAACAGAGGACTCAAAGAACTTATATGTACAACTCAATGACATGAACTAAGGAGTGGGGATGCTGGAGGGCTGGAAGGGCGGGTCAGAGCGGAGGGGGGATAAAGGGGAGAAAATTGGGAAAACTGCAATAGCATAATAAATAAAAAATACTTAAAAAAATAAAGTGCTTAAATTATCTTTTTCTCTTGTTTGATCTAACACTAAGAAGGTATAAATGAAGATCACTTTATCACTGGTAAAATTCAAGCCCTGAATGGCTAAATACCTTGCCTAAGGCTATACAAATCAGGGTGACCTAGACTTGGAACCACTTACCAGATGCTTGGCCACTGTTCTTCCACTACAACAGTTTCACTAACAGAACTCAAAACCTTTACTCATATTCTATTATTAGTTAATAACTGATTTGGTCCCTATTTTTATGTCTGCTAAATAAAAGAGTAAAAATACCATAAAATAATTTTTCAAATTAATAAAATAACGAACTTGTTTAATTTTGTATTGCATGTACAATGGGACTCACCACCACCAGATATACAAAGCACAACCCGTAAGTTTCATGTTACAAGTGAAGAAATGTAGATACAGTAAGTGGCCCACCTTAAAGTGAAATTGGCAGAGAAATCAAGTAATTTCAAAATTTGTTGGTAGTCAAAAATAAAGCCACATGACTATGTAACTCAGAAAGCACACTGAGGGGAAAATGTACAAATTGACCAACAGGTAAATATTTGAGAAAAATATTATCAGCTTTAATAGAAAGAGAATATGCTAAGTCAGTGAATTCTGGGAACCACGAAAAGGAACAGACAAGGTAACAGAGGTGAGATGAACAGAATGGGGACAGTCCTGTGAGCACACTCATGAAGTGACCCCGGGCATCTGGTCACAGCCTGAACTACAAAGCCTCCATTCCCGACTGCTTTGGAATCAGGTCCTGCTTCTTGTGTTAACATTATAAGGAGAAAAGATATACCCAAATGTTATTAGAAATAACATTTTTATATTTTTTTAAATATTAAAAAAAGACTGGAATTAGGAGGGCAATATATGGGAGACATTTGAATAAATAAGCTCCTAAGGGGAGAGAATCAGCAGTTATAAACCTTAATTCTTTTATTGGGTCTGTACGTAAGACTTTTTGGGTACAAAAGTGTTAATTCTAGAAAGGCGGTTCTGGTTGTTGTATATAAACTCAATGTTTTGGGGAATCCACACTGCCTTATCCAGTCTACCTAGTGGCCACTGAATGGGATAAAAGTCCAAGACTAGTGAGCAAACTCATTTTCCTAATATGGTAGATTTGGTGAATTAGTACATCAATAGCTATTGGGGCAGCCCATTAACTCAACTTCTGTCTTGGTGCCATGAGGCTACCAAGGAAAAGAAAGCACCTGTAAGTAGGATATTGAACAGTGGCTTTCAAGTATTTCTAATAGTGGCCCACGTGAAAAGTTTTACATAATTATGTATTATTACCTTATGATGTATATAGTCTGAAATTTTTCAGTCTATTCATTTTTTAAAATATTGAAAGCTTATAATTTGAAAAACTCTAAAGAAATGCTGAGTTTTTACTCTGTAAAGATGCTTATAATTTTCCATATTAAGTTATATATCTAAGAATTTGTATAATAGACCATTCCAAAATATAAACAACCTAAGAAGCCCACAGTTAATCATCTATTCATATAGAGAGAGTAGTACAATATATGAGGAGCCTAACTGTTCACATTTCCATGTACCTCAGCTGCTTTAGCCTGCATACGTTTTCTTTCCTTTTCTTCTTCACGAAGTTTTGCTTCCAACTCTTCCATTTTTTTCTAGTGAAAAAACATTCAAAGTGGTAACAGTGAAAAAATCTTATTGTCCATTAGTAAAATTTTAATACAGCAACAGAGGAATACATATGAGTACATATTTAGCATAGCAAATATAAACTTGTTAGATCACTCTGGTAACTGCTCTCAGTCTGCCAGTATCCCTGACACTCCCTTGTGATTCATTATTAGTCATTGCAAGGTAGTTGTTCAACGGTATTATGGGTAAAATCTATGGCGAAAGAACCCAGCTCTGTATGAAGGCACTCAGGTCAGATGGAAGCTAAATCTAAAACATTAGTGTCGGTGGTATTAAACACTTCCCAAGAGAATCAATTAAAACTAAATTTAGGTCACAGAACAACTTAAACCAAGTGATACAAGCCTTGGGAATACTAAAAAACATTTAATCTTCAAACATTAAGAAAAAATAAAACTCCTTCTCATGTACATCAAGGTTTTAAAATGTAAACATTCTCTCCAAATTACATTTCTCCCTTTAAAAAATTTCTATGTTTCTTTGTTATAAGATCACCTTTCTATAAATACCTAGCATTATAAAATGACCAATTTTAGCCCTGGCTGGTGTGGCTCAGTGGGTTGAGCACTGACCTGCAAACCAAAGGGTCGCTATTGGATTCCCAGTCAGGGCACATACCTGGGTTGCAGGCCAGGTCCCTAGTAGAGGCAACCACACATTGATGTTTCTCTCCCTCTTTCTCCCCGCTTCCCCTATTCTCTAAAAATAAACAAAATCTCTAAAAAAAAAAGATCAATTCTACAAAAGAACTGATATTATACATTGATGAGTGAAAGTGCATTCACTGACTTCTGCGAGCGCCTGCATTGCAGTAAGTTTGTTATATTCCTGCTCAAGAAGGTCCAATTTTTCAAGTTGGCTCTGAACGTGTGTTTGATTGTGTTGTCGTTCTCTTTCTAGGGAAACCTGGGAAATAATATTAAATACAGCATGATAATTTGACACCAAAAAACCTCTGAAAAACAACACCAAGTGTAACTGAGAATACAATATACGCTATTTTTTTCTGATCTTCATAAAACTTAAGATACAGTAGAGGAATTCTGGGAAAAGAAAACATTAAGATGAAACCGTAGAAACATCAATTAATAACGAGTGTACTCCTGTTCTCACTATGTATTATACCATTTGGTTCTACTATAGTGAGACTATCATTATACTTGGAGATAGCATATTTACTAGTCATACAGTAGGCCACCCACACACACACACTTTCAATCAGTCTGGTTCTCTTAAATAGTTCATCTCTTTATTAGGGCAACGATTATGGTTTTGGTATTTATTATTTATACTTCCTCTGAACTATATGTAAAACATCTTTTTTTTTCCAGTTAAGATAAAAAATTTAAAAAGACTGTCACCTATCAGGTTTAAGAACTGACAATCACAGAGTGAACTATTAAACTAGGTAAGAAGTGCAGGTATGCTAAATTTAGGTCTGTTGATAAAAAGCCAAATTACCAAATACTGTACCTGAACTGTACCTGAACTAGTATATCTTCACATACAAGTCTACAGAAATAGGTAATATACTATCAAAAATTTAAATTTGATGAAGTAATATAAAGCAATCTTTTTTTTCAGGAATTTGTGTGAACTACTAATTCCCTCCCGTTCCACTACAGTGGGTAGTTTACTGCCCTTAAAAGAATACATTAAGTTAAAAATTCGCGAAAATTATATTTTATCCAGCATTAGACCCATTCCTATTAAGATATTTAAAATTTACTATTTAAATGGGGCTATAATTCAAAATAATCTATTACATACAGTCGTGCTCCACTTAACAAGAGGGTACGCTCTCAAAAAATGCATCATTAGGTGACTTCGTCACTGTGCAAACATCATAGAGTGTACTTCCATACACCTAGACGGTACGGCCTCCTACAGACCAAGCCTGTAAAGCATTTCACTGTACAAAACAACAGAGTGAATCAAACACAATACAAAATGATGCAATCAAGAGAGGTGTTAAATATGGGACGTGTGAGGCCACTGCTGGCATAACATAGCATTTCTGTTTTACAGCAAACTTTCATTTTTCGTAAGCAGAAAGAGTATAATCTAAAACAACAATAAAAAGGATAGTACAGTAAATACATAAATCAGTAAAAGTTACTTATTATCAATTTCAAGTATAGTAACTGTCCACAATCACATGTGACCAGTAATGCATTAAGTCTGTTTACACCAGCACCACCACGGAGGAACCTGTTGGACTACGGCGTTACAGCAACTACGGCATTACTAGGTGACAGAAAGTTTTCAACTCCATTAAATTCTTATGGGACCACCATTGTACACACAGTCTGTAATTGACCAGAACGTTGTGATAAAGCACATATGTATGTCTAACAGGTATTCCTTAGCAAATTTGTAGGTTTGCTTCCATACTTATTTAAGCAATAAAGCAAATATTCCAATAAAGCAGGCCATGTGAATTATTTGGTTTACCAGTGCACATAAATGTATGTCTATACAAAATTATAGTTTATCAGGTGTACAATAGCATTGTGTATAAAAAGCAATGCATATATAACTTAGCCTTGGCTGGTGTGACGCAGTGGATTGAGCAATGGACTGCAAAGCAGAGGGACGCCGGTTTAATTCCCAGTCAAGGAACATGCCTGGGTTGTCAGTAGAGGGTGCATGAGAGGCAACCACACACGGATGTTTCTCTCCCTTTCTTTCTCTCTCCCTTCCCCCTCTCTAAAAATAAATAAAATCTTAAAAAAATGTGTATAACAATAAAAAATACTTTATTGCTACAAAAATGCTAATAATCATCTCAGGCTTCATCAAATTGCAATTTATTTGCTGGTGAAGGGTCTTACCTTCAATTTGTAAAATATACACTATCTTTTAAACGGAGTAAAATGAAGTGCAATAAAATGAGGTATGCCTGTATTAGTAAAGATATTTTACTATTATCTTATAAATGCTTTCTAACCTGAGAACTGGAATATCCCAATGAAGAGACTCACTCTATTACTATAATGTTTTACATTTCCAAGCATATGGCAGATTGAACCGAACACCCCCTTCCCCCTCACCTTCTTCCCTACTCAATCTATCATATAAAAATGTTAGACAAACCACAGCAATAATGAATGATTATATAATTAAGTTTGAAAGCCTAAAAGAAAAATCTCCAGATGCAAGAAAAAGACATAGGAACTCAAAAGCAAGTGAAGGGACGCGGAAGTGAAATATCACATGAGGCCTTGATATATTAAATACACATGACAAAAAGGCTCAGGCAATGTACCACCTGCATGATGCAAGAACCTTCAGCCACTAAATTAACATAAATCTGGACCGGAATCAGTGAAAACCACCAAGCCTTAGCAAAGGCAAATCAACAACTGCCTCCTAAGATTGTTAACACAACTAGTTAAGTATGAAATGTCCAAGGGGAAAAGAAAAAAAACTCAGAAGAATATTAAGTGCACCATAAAAATAAATATAAATATATATGTGTACATATTTCCTATAGGAAAAAAACCACCATAAAGTGACTCAGGAGATGCAATGAATGACAGAATTGATATTCTGAAGACATGAGATAATTAAGAAGAAATTAAAAAGTTATAGTGTTTAAAAAGACACAAAAAGGAATAAAAACTTAAGTTATGGTGCATTAAAAGTGAACTAAAGAAGATCCAATTGGAAACAAAAAATATCATCACTATAATATACCCAATACCGTACTAAAGAGACCTATAATACACATGAGAATCAGTAAACCATCTTCTCAAATATTGTTGTGTAATTATTCAAATATTTCTTGTAGGTCTAGTATCTCTAACTTTGACTGAAAGCTGACTGAAGGTAAGAAGCACAAAAATTTTCATACTGCAGAGCATCTAGCAAAATGTTAAACATATAAACCTGCAAATTTTGCATAATGAAATTAAGATGCCCAGAAATTATGGTATTCATGAATTCAAAGTCCAGACTCATAGTAGGAAAAAGAGGTATTTAAAAAATTAAAAGAAAAAAAAAATATATATATATATGCACACACACATAAGACATGTTGCAGACGTCTTCTCACGAAAGTGTACACACAGTTTTTCAAAGCATGGGTGGGGGGCAGGTCCAAGATGGTGGCGTAGGAAGACCCTGAGCTCAGCTCCTTCCACGGACACACTGACTATCTAGATACATCTGTACAGAGAGCAACTCCTCCTGAAGAGGCTGACTGAACAGCTTCTGCCCAACAAGCAACAGAGGCATCACAGAGAGAAGGGTCGCAGAGACAGAGGAGACGTGACAACAGTGAGAACACACCCCAGGCGCAGCAACCCACAGGATAGAGGAAGATCACTGAGAGGCCCACACAGATTCGCCTGCCCTGGGACACAGCAAACAAACCAGTGGTTTAAAGGGCACGTAGGCTTTAATGTGAAAGAAATCCATTTATTAACCCTAAAACACCTGCCAAAAGGGTGGGGAACTGCTAGAGGTCTCTCCAATAAGAGGTCACAATTTACATTCCCCTTCCACCTGGGTAGCATGGGTCAGAGCTCGGGCTAACACTCCAGCCAGCCTGCGAAGCCACCCCAGCTCACTGAGGACCTGTAGACGACAATAGCTCTCCACCTACAGTCAGACACCCGATCACGTGGCTCTGGAGCTCAGGGCACCAGGACACCTCAAAGGCCCACCCAACTCCAGCTTGCTGCTCACCAGAAGGGACCTGGAAACACAAACCACAGGATACCTTAGCCCATTCCTGCCCTAGCTCTAAACAGCCCTCCCATCAGAGTGGCCTCAGGACATGTTGGCCATGGCCACTCCATCTCTACCCAGTTTGCCAAAGCCACTGATATGCACAGTCTAAACAGAGGTTGTCCCTGTGAAATAAAAGGCCACTCCTTCAAGACTGGGAGAGGTAGCTGTTTCACCTACTTCATAGAAATGAACACAGTGTAACCAACAAAATGAGGAGACTGAGGAATATGTTCCAAATGAAAGAGTAAAATCAAACCCCAGGAAAAAAAAAACCATAATGACACACAGGTAAGTTAATGTATCTGGGAAAAAAATCAAAGTAAAGGTGATAAAAATGTCCAGAGAACTTGGGAGAATAGAGAAAAATGCCATAATCAAAAATAAGAAAATAAACAAAACAAAAACCTAATTGGCAAAGGCAAGTATATAGAAAAGGCAGTGGATAAGCCACCTAAAAAGCTAGCAAGAAGGTTCAGAGAAAAATAGTAAAATCAGCTATAACTGCAATTAAGTAGTAAAGAGATACACAAAACAAAGAGATCTAAAATATGATGTAAAAACATAAAACATGTAGGGGGAGTAAAAATGTAGCACTTTTAGAATGCGTTCAAACTTAAAAGCCTATCCGTTTAAAATAGACTGATACACATACAGGTCAATACATATGAACCTCATGGTAAACACAAACCAAAAACCTACCACACACACACACACACACACACACACACACACACACACACACACACACACACACGAACCGAAACATAACACTAAAGAAAACCAGCAAACCACAAGAGAACAAAAGCAGAAAGAAATAGAGAACCACAAAAAATAACCAGAAAACAATTAATAAAATGGCAATGAGAACATACCTATCAATAATTACTTTAAATGTAACTGGACTAAAAGCTCCAGTCAAAAGACATAGGGTGGCTGATTGCCTACAAGATACAAGACACTCATTTCAAATAACAAAAGACACACAGAGACTGAAAGAGGAATGGATCCATGCAAATGAAAACCAAAGGAAAACTGGGTTAGCAATACTTCTATTAGACAAAATAGACATTAAAACAGACTGTAGCGAAAGACAGAGGATGTTACATAATGGTATAGATAGGGGTCAGTCCAAAAAAGGTTATAACCATCATAAATATTTATGTACCCAATATAAGACCTAAATATATAAAGAAACTATTAACAGACATAAAGGGAAAAAACTGACAGAAATAGGGAACATTAGCAATCTACTTACATCAATGAATACATCATACAGACCAAAACGAAATAAGAAAACACTGGCCTAAAGGACACATTAAACGATATGGACTTGATAGATATATACAGTACATTTATCCCCAAACTGCAGAATACACATTCTTTTCAAGTGCACTTGCACATTCTCCGGAGAGACCACCTGTTAGGACACAGAACAAGTCTCAATAAATTCAAGAACACTGACATCCTATCAAGCATCTTTCCCAACTACAGCAAGATAAAACTAGAAATCAATTACAAAAAGAAAACTGCAAGAAACACAAACACTGAAGAGACTAAACATGCTTCTAAACACCCAGTGGGACAAGGAGAAATTAAAGAGAGGAAATTTAAAAAATACCTTGAAATAAATGACAACGAAAACACAACTTTCCAAAATCTATGGAAAGCAGCAAAAGCAGTTCCAAGAGAAAATTGCCCAGCAATGCAAGCCTACCTTAAGACAAGAAAAATCCCACATCAAAAATCTAACTTTACACCTAAAGAAAATAGAAAAACAAAAATCAAAATTCTAAGTTAGAAGAAAGAAAATAATAAAGGTCAGAACAGAAATAAATGAAAAAGTTAAAAAAGCAATAGTAAAGATCAATGAAACAACTGGTTCTTTGAAAAGATAAATGAAATTGACAAACCTTTAGCCATACTTTAAAAAAAAAAGAGACATTTTCCAAATAAAATCAGAAATGAAACAGAAGTGAAAACTGATACCACGGAAATACAAAGATCATAAGAGAATATTACAAACAACTATAGATCAAAAAATTGGACAAGAAATGGGTAAATTTCTAGAAACAACAACCTTCCAAGAGTAAAAGAGGAAGAAACAGAAAATCCAAACTAACCATTTCCTAGCAATGAAATTGGACCAGTAATTAAAAAACTCCCAACAACAAATTCCAGGACCAGAAGGCTTCACAGGTAAATTTTATCAAGCTTTTAAATAAGAACTGTCCTTATCGAACTATTCCAAAAAACACACGAGAAAGAAGAAATGCTTCCATCCTTTCTATGAGGCCAGCATTACCCTAATACCAAAACTAAAGTCATATTAAAAAAGTTACATGCCAATACCCCAGATGAACATAGATGCAAAACCCTCAACCACATAGACATATGATACCATGTAAAAAGAAAAAAAAGCATTATAAGAAATGAATTCAGTCCAGTTGCAGGATACAAAATTAATATTCAAAAAGTAGTTGTGTTTCTGTGCACAAGTAATGAACTATCAGAAAAGAAATTAAGAACAAAATGTCTAGCAATAAATTTAACCAAGGAGGTAAAAGACCTGTACTCTGAAAATTGTAAGACATTAATGAAAGAAGGTGAAGACAGAAATAAATGGAGGGATATACCATGTTCATGGATTAAAAAATTAGTATCATTAAAAAGTCCATGCTATCAAAAGCAATCTACAGATTCAATGTAATCCCTCTCAAAATACCAATGGCATTTTCCACAGAACTAGAACAAATATCCTTAAATTTATATAAAATCATAGAAGACCCAGCATAGCCAAAGTAAAGCAACCTTAAAGAAGATAAAGAAGAAAGTTGAAGGTACCATGTTCCCTTGACTTCAAACTGTACTACAAAGCTGTAGTAATCAAAATAGTACGGTACTGGCACAAAAACAGACACGCAGATGAATGGAACAGAAAAGAGATCCCAGAAATATATCCATGCTTATATAATCAACTAATCTATGACAAGGACGCAAGAATATATACAATGGGGAAAAGACAGTCCTTCAATAAACATTGTTGGGAAAACTGGATACATAGAAATAATTAAACACTTTCTTTCACCATATACTAAAGTAAATTCAAAAACGATTAAAGACTTACATATAAGCCCTGAAACCATAAAACTCCTGGAAGAAAACATAGCCAGTAAACTCTGTGACATTGGTTTTAGCAAGTATTTTTTTTTTTAATGACTCCTCAGGCAAAGGCAAAAAAAGTAAAACTAAGCAAATGAGACTACATCAAACTAAAAATCCTTTGCATAGCAAAGGAAACAATCAACATAACAACAAAAGAACTGAATGGTGAAAAATATTTGCAAAGTATATAACCAGTAAGATTAACTCAAATATTTAAAGAAATCATAAAACTCTGCATAAGAAAAGAAAAACAAGACACAAACAAACCAAAAACCCCACCCACAGTCCTATTTAAAAAAGGGCAGAGGACCTAAATAGACATTTCTACAAAGACGACATACTTTGTCTAGAGACATCTGCAAAGATGTTCAACAGCAGTAAACTAGTAGGGAACTACAAATGAAAACCACAGTGAATTATCACCTCACATCTGTCAGAATGGTAGTATCAAAAAAACAATAAATAACAAATGGTAGTAAGGATGTAGAGAAATAAGAGCCCTAAAATGAAAACACTAATACAAAAGATATATGCACTTCCATGTTCATTGCTGCATTATTTACAATAGGCAAAATATGGAAATAACCCAGCTGTCCATCAGAAGATGAATGGAATAAAGGACACACACACACAAAGGAATATTGTTCAGCCACGAAAAAGAACAAAATATTGCCATTTGTGACCACATAAATGGACCTAAAGGGTAGTATGCTAAGTAAAGTAAGAGATAAATACTATACAACTCCACTCATATGTGAAATCGAAAAATAAAACACACAACAAATGAATAAAACAAAAACAGAATCACTGATACAGAGAACAAACTAATGGCTGCCAGAAAGGAGGGGGTGAGGGAATGAATGAAAAAAGGTGAAGGGGATTTAAAAAGCATAAAATTCAAGTTACAAAATAAATGTCACATGCATGTACTGGTACAACACAAGAAATACAGTCAATATTGCAATAACTGTATGGTGACAGATGGTTACAAAGCATATCATGGTGATCACTTTATGTTAAATCACTATTTGTACACCCAAAACTGTATGTTAACTACACTTTAACATAAAATCAGATTTTCAAAGTTTAAAAACTCTGAAATCTGCTGTCTTACTTGAGTCTTTAATAAATTGAATAGAGAGAGACGTAAGATTTTTTACACTTTTTATAATGTAGACTAAAAGAAGTTAACATAACTTGAAAAGATCATGCAACATACTATAGTGTTTCTCCAATTTTAAGTAAAACTTTACCCAACACAGCAATTACAAGAAAGCCAATCAAATCTTCAGACACCATAAATGATTCCAAGTAATTTCAGTCTTGAACTGTTACACTGTTCAACAGCAGCAGCTATCAAAGTTGTTTGTAGAGGATATGGCGATATGTGTGAGGGTCAACCCAAAAGAAAACCCCTTTATAGCTACACTGAAAAAAACAAATTACATTTTTCCTCAAAGTTTACACTAGTCTTTCAAAATGAAGTACTGGTACTATTGCCAGTGGTTAATTTAAGATAAGAGGAGAAATACCCTGGCTGGCGTAGCTCAGTGGATTGAGTGTGGCCTGTGAACCAAAGGGTTGCTGGTTGGATTCCCAGTCAGGGCACATGCCTGGGTTGTGGGCCAGGTCCCCCAGTGAGGGCCATGTGAGGAGCAACCATACATTGCTGTTTCTCCCTCTCTGTCTCCCTCCCTTCCCCTCTCTCTAAAAATAAATAAAATAAAACCTTAAAATAATGAGGTCATGGCAATTTAAAAAGAGAGAATAATTATAACAACACCATTAGTCCTGAGAAAAAAGGTCTTTAATTTAATTTTTCCCATAACTGTCCTTGAGAATGAATTTGTGAGGTACTATACCTGTTTCTCCAAGACAGATGTCCTTTCCTTTTCTGCATGCTTTATCATATTACGCATATATTCCAATTGTTTTTCTAAAAGATTACATTTATTTTCTGCAGCTAACAACTGAGATGTCAGTTCTAAAAAGAATATGTAAAAAAAAAAAGCAGAAATTAGGTCACTCACAGAACAGTTTTAACAAGTTGTAAAAAGGAATGAAGCCTACTGTACAGATAACAACCGCTTCCCAGCTGCCCTGGAAGCCTTTCCAGACGACCTAAATCATTCCCTGGATGCTGCTCTAATCTGCCCTGAATTCAGTCAGTAAATAGAATTTCATGACATCAGTACTCGTTCCTCAAAACACACCAGAGCATATAATGCAGTTTTGTGGTGCTTGAAGACTGACTACTAGAAAATGCTAATGGGCAATTTTGGAGTAATTTTACAATGCTTATTTTGAGTGTTTATTTCCTAAATTAAACAAACCTTGATTGTGCTTTGATTCCTCATTTTTTGAATTCTCCCTTTCTTGTATCTGTTCATCCAATACTTTCTTATATTCAATTGTTTCTCTAGACAAGGTTTTCACACTTTCTTCTGCCTGAATCCTTTCGAGTTCTAAGCGTCGAATCTTATCTTGAAGATTCTTCAGAGCAGAAAATATGGCTGCCAAATACAAACATGAATGTAAGATAACAATATATGAAGAGAAAGTTCCTTTAAAAATAATAAACTGATCTAAATAAAATATAAAATTGATGGGTGGGTCTAGTGGAGGATCACTCTTTAGGAATGATAACATTTTAATTATCATTACATGATAATTATTTTTTTAAAAAATCCATTTAAAGATATCTTTTGAGTTTCTGAAATGTGCTAAATACTCAAGTAAAAGTGACATTATTATGGTAAAAACATTTCAAAAATTTTATAAAATGGTAAAAAGATTTAGCTAATCATACAAAGTTCATGTTAACTGTCCCAAAGAATATTAAGTATAACTCTTCTGTTTCATTAAAAGGATCACATGCAGAATCCAATCACAGAGTTGAAACAAACACAAAACAGATGATTTTTTAATACCTATTTTTTTATTACCTAGGGAAAACAAATCTAAGCACACTCTAACTGCCCAACAAAAGTTCCTAATTATATAAGTAATTTATATTCACTATACAAGGCACAGAAAACTACAACAAAGAAAATAACTGATAATTCTACTACCAAGAGATAATGACTGTCATTTTGGTTATTTCTTTTTATCTCTTATTTTATGTATAAAACAGATTGAGAACAAACTATTTAAAACCTAAACTTTATTTAAGTTTTGTTTTGCACTCTATCATTATGATACTGTGAGCATTCCCTTATGCTGTGTTAAAAGGTTATTTCCTTATTACCAATAAATAAAAATTGAAAAATTAAGTTACTAGGTCAAAAATATTCATATTTTCAAGGCTCCTGAAACAAAGTAAATCACCTTCAAAATAGGTTGCATCAATTTATACTTTCATCAGAAGTGTGTCTCTGCCAACAGACATTGATTACAATAGCTCTGCCATATTTTGAAATATAGTTTATTGATTACATTATTACAGTTGTACCATTTTACCCCTTTATTACCCTCTGCCTTGCACACCCCCTCCCACCTGCATCCCTCACCCCCAAGTTCATGTCCATGGGTCCTACATATAAGTTCTTTGGCTTCTCCATTTCCTATACTATTCTTAACCTCCCCCTGTCTATTGTGTACCTACCATTTATGCTTCTTATTCTCTGTACCTTTTCCCCCACTGTCCCCTCCACCTTCCCACTGATACCCCTCCATGTGATCTCAATTTATGTCATTCTGTTCCTCCTCTAGTTTGCTTAGTTTGTTTTTGTTTTTTCAGGTTTGGTTGTTGATAGCTGTGAGTTTGTTGTCATTTTCCTGTTTATAGTTTTGATCTTCTTTTTCTTAGATAAGTACCTTTAACGTTTCATACAATAATGGCTTGGTGATGATGAACTCCTTTAACTTGACTTTATGTGGGAAGCACTTTATCTGCCCTTCCATTCTAAATGATAGCTTTGCTGGATAGAATAATTTTGGATGCAGGTCCTTGCCTTTTATGACTTGGAGTACTTTCCAGCCTCTTCTTGCCTATAAGGTTTCTTTTGTGAAATTAGTTGGCAGTCTAATGGGTACTCCTTTGTAGGTAACTGTCTCCTTTTCTCTTGCTGCTTTGAAGATTCTCTCATCTTTAATCCTGCGTAATGTGATTATGTCACGGCTTGGTGTGTGCTTCCTTGGGTCCAACTTTTTTAGGACTCTCTGAGCTTCCTGGACTTCCTGGAAGTCTGTTTCCTTTGCCATATTGGGGAAGTTCTCCTTCATTACGTTTTCAAATAAGTTTTCAATCTCTTGGTCTTCCTCTTCTCCTGGCAACCCTGTGGTTCAGATGTTGGAATGTTTAAAGTTGTCCTGGAGGTTCCTAGGCATCTCCTCATTTTTTTGAATTCTTGTTTCTTCATTTTGTTCTGGTTGAATATTTAGCTCTTCTTTCTGCTCTAAACCGTTGATTTGAGTCCCGGTTTCCTTCCCATCACTGTTGGTTCCCTCTACATTTTCTTTTATTTCACTTTTCATAGCCTTCACTTTTTCCTCTATTTTGTAACCATACTCAGCCATTTCTATGAGCATCTTGATTACCAGTGTTTTAAACTCTGCATCTGATAGGTTGGCTATCTCTTCATCACTTAGTTGTATTTTTTTTTTTTGAGCTTTGATCTGTTC